>OY735274.1:3576020-3639928 GCA_963457715.1 Argyresthia albistria | reverse complement strand
TCACAATAACATAATTTGTAAAACAATGGTTTTCTGAATTATAAGAGCACCAAAAAAGATATGCATAGAATGAAGATTTATACCTGTCCTACCAATTACCAATTGTAATTACGTACTTTAGGATTAAAAAAAATACTATTTGAAAGTGTTACAGTGTGCAACTTGCACCATGCAAGGAGGAATACTTACAGGGGAAAATTCTATTTATGTCGCCTTGAATAATTCCGTAGGGTAAATTTCCAACATATGCTTTGTAAGGGGCTCCGCTGGGAAGCGGCCTGCCATTGTATGACTTGTTCCTGCCGCCGCCACCGCGAAATCCCTGAAAACCCACCACGAAACTGATCATCTCTCTAACCTCAAAATATTCTGGCACTCATTATCCAAGGCCCCAAATCGACTTCAAATCCACTCCGACGTATAAAATACACAGAATGTACCGCAAACACGCACATTATCTCTAAAACTCAGTTTTGCATCAATGTTTTCGGACAGTCAAAACAAGTCAATTACAAATAAATTAGCGAAATATCAAAAAAAACTTTATGTTATTCTGTTTTATTAGCTGAAGATGTCTAGAAATCCGAATAATTCACCGCTAATGAAGAGCTAATTCATAAATACCTGGGATTCCCATCATCAAACCCACTTCGTCCTGCCATGTTTAGAAACATGGAAAACTGAGAGCGCGCGCATTAATTTCTCAAAGAAGCATTTTTAAAAAGTTAGAAAAGAAAACCTTCCAAATGTAAGAAAACAATACTCAATTTGCAGAAATAGAATCCCAAAATTAAAATCTTTCACTGGAATATTGAATACTAGCGATAAACCAAGAAATTATTAATAATTTGTACAATTTTCTTTAAAATTCAGTTTTTTTTATATGGCAATTTTTATTTTTCTGACACACAAACTATAGAGTCGATTTTTGAACGCAGTCAACTTATTACTTGCGGTCCGTTTTGTTGTGAAAGAGACAAGTGTAGTCAATCAAGCAAGGCAAGCAAGAGAGAAGTGCCCAAATATTTATTTTTCCTAATTTTTAAATATTTTTTTTTAACATGGCAATAGCGGAAATTGACCCGCTTAAAAAAATTATGTGATTTGACGTTTGCTGCCACCAACGCCGCCGACCCGTGGCGGCAAACGTCAAATCACATAGATTTTTGCTCGCGGCGCGGCGGCGGCGGCGGCGCGGGGCAATTCAATTCAATTCAATTTTTTTTATTTCAGGCATAGACCCATAGACAACATTTACATAACATTGACAAGAACAGAAACATTACGCCTATATAATAAATAAATTTGAAGGAGAAGATGTGTGTTTTAGTGATTTTGTCTGTTATTAAAAATGTAACTTCTTTTTATAATTTGTTAACTGCCTACCGCTGGCAACCACGAAACAGGCTAGGCCTATTTTTATAGTGTGGGATGAGAGCCACTGTTGTTGATCTAAGTAGGTATATATGTCAATGTTTTTTGGAAAATAAATATTTTGATTTTTTATATTTTTTTTAACTCCCCGCGGCTGGAGCACCCGGCTATCCACCTACGCGCATGAAGGAAGACTGACTGACCCAATTCACCCAATTAACGCTTTTGTCATGTTAAAAAAATCCCACTTTAGCTGCTTTTGCTTACCCAACCAAACCCATGCATGTTGTTTAGTAATATTTCGTCATCAACATAAAATACGTAAAATACGGTCGTCGGCTTTAATTAAAAAAACGGATCGCAACCTTGATGCTGAATGAGGATATTGTTCAGGCCATAAAATACAATTAAAAAAAAAAAAGGATATATATTGTTCTGAGCTGTAGTCTTGTGCCTGCTCGCTCGGTCATCAGAGAGAGCGCTCCGTACTAGTACATTTCAGTCAGTGTACTAGTACAGTCTAACAGTTCTATTAGTACTATTAGGACATTGGATCTTATGAATAAAACAATATGCCTGCTCGGTCACCAGAGAGCGCTCCGTACTAGGACATTTCAGTCGGTGTACCAGTAAGCTCTAACAGCTTTATTAGTACTATTAGGACGTTGTATCTTAGGAATAAAAAATGAAGCTATTAGGTTAACCTTTCTATTCGTGCAGAGCAGAAACTTATACTCTGATAAAATTAACATATTTATACAATTGTATGTCTCTGTTTGCATTGCAGCAATGAAAAGTTAAATAATATTTGATTTCCCTTCATACTTAATAATGTAATGTAATGAATGGCTCCCGCCCGCCCCGCCATTCTCCTTCTCGCTCGGTCGGTCGGTCGGTCACTCAGGTCGGTCATGTCCTAATAGAACGAATGTCCGATTAGCGACTAGCGTAGGGAAACTTCTCGCTCGGTCGGTCGGTCGGTCACTCAGGTCGGTCATGTCCAGTGGTCGGCGTTAGGTGTGCTATTTGGGGTGAATGACCTCAAACGTTATGAATAATATGGATATACCCCAGGATTCCGGGATTCGAAAATTCTATTGATTACCTATTGATTAATAGGTAGCAATATTTCCCTTTAATTGTTAGCTGTTAGTTTTTTCTTTCTCCCCCCACCTCGCGCCGACCCGCTGACACCGATTTTGCGTTCTGCGCATCGGATTGCGCTAACTTCAGGGAAGCCAAAAATATTGACGCGAGTTAAATTTATGGATACACCAGCGAGCCTAGCATGACAGCCATTATGTCGACGCGCGCCGCGAAAAAAGCCGGACACAGCGATGCGGCATAAATAGCTCTGTACCGCACTTTTCACGGCGCGTCAACATATTGGCTGTCATGCTAGGCCCGCAGGAGTATATAGGTGATACAATAGGTCTTATCAAGTTAAGAACAAATGGTGAAATTAGAAAGGTTTTATCAAGATAAGTATTTAAATAATACAAAAATCAAAAGTAATCATCTGATTTTATACAAATAAACTAAAACTATGGACCATTTCATTCTACCTATATCTTCTTCAGTAGAATAAGAACCAGAGCAGTCATCGTCATCATCATTGGTAAAAAAAATAACAATAATTTTCCCAATATTTTCCATTTTTAAAGAATTTCTTTTAACATTTAAGATCCATTTGTAAATAGACCTTGGGGTGCCTGGTGGGTCAACCAGGCACCCCGAGGGTTAAATACCAAGTTACGAATTAATTAATTAAATGCGAATCCCGGAAAATAAGATCTAATCCCAGAATAAGGTATGTCCACATTATGCTAGCATTCATGAATCCCGCGACATAGCACACCTAACGCCGACCACTGGTCATGTCCTAATAGAACGAATGTCCGATTAGCGACTAGCGTAGGGAAACGTTTCTTTTCGTTCATTGCACGGTAACGTTTCCTAATCGTTCTTCGTACATGACCGACACAAGACTACTGAGCTGAGGTTCTGAGATGAGATGAGGGAGGATGAGGATGAGGCTCAGAACAATAACTAAAGCAGGATGAGGATATCAGGATCCTCAGAACAATTCAGGATCTCATCAGGATATCACTTCGATTCTTTCATTCAATTTACTGTCAATTCAGCTGTCAAATCTCTCCATGTCCATCCGTCACTGTCACCCATTGACCTCTAAATACATGGACTGGGCATACCTACAAAATGTGGGTGCCATAAGGCGGGGCTTAAAATAAGGCATAAAATGGCTGCCTTCAGTAAAGAGAAACCCCTAGGCCAGAAATATCGATATCGATAAATCACTAGGTACCGCATACCGTGAAAAATATGTGTGCAAGGTAAGTACTTACTTCTCAAGTGCGGTTCGGGGATTTTTATTAGGATAGGATTTTAAATAGCTTGACGTTTGATGTTGAATTAAAAATTAATAGAACTTTGTGTGTGTGGCTTTGATGCAAAGGAATGTCTTAAATAGGATGATCGGGTTTCAGCCGGGTCGGTCAATGGGAAGCAGACTAAACCAGTTTTTTCGCACGGGTAGTACAAACAAAGTTTAGAAAAATGAATACAAGGCTGTAAGTTTCTGAATTTTATGTTTAATTATAAATAATTTAAGGAGCAAATAATATTGGTCTAAATCTCAAATAATTAAACCTAAAGGTGGGCTCTTGGCTCACCCTAAAGAAGGGACGTCTTAACAATTAACAATTAAATCTCGAGGAATTACGCAACCTCAATAATTAACACTTACTACTAAAATATATTTAAAAAAAATACAAAAGTAAGCCACTGTGGGTTTGATTTGAACTCAGGACCCTCCGCGCTGTTGAATTTTGACTGCATCTGCATCAATTTCTTTTTCAAAGATTCTCTCGTGGGAAATCTGAAACAAAAATATATTTTTCATAATAAGGTTCTATGGATATAGTAAAATGGTATATTTATGTCATCATGTGTATGTTTACCCTAGGACTATTATGATGGCAAAGAGCAGCACTACACGATTACGGAGTAACGAACATTCAAAAAAATATTTTTGAAAAATTTCTCTAGTCGTTGAAAGCGGTGGTATTGTTGTAGGTGGGGCACGTTTCATATTGATGTTTTCACTTGCGCGTCGTGTAGGGTACCTTGCGGCCATTATTTTATGTCGTATGCATGTTTTCCATAAGACCATTATTTACAGAGATATCGATATGACAAACCTAATTATGACCTATATTTCGAAATCGGTGAGGTGCACGAGGAAAAGGTATATGACTAAAAAAATAATATGATGGCAAAGAGCAGCATAACATTCCTAAGTAAAAAACTTAGTCAAAAAATAATATTCTTGCAAAAAAAACTGTCTTTTTTTAGTTGAAATTTTCTAAGTCTTTTTTTGCCCCCTTATCCACACATTGACCTAATAGTCAAAAAATAATTTCCACTAGTCACTGTACGGAACCAACAACGGGGCGGGCCCATGGCACTTAAAAAAAATATCGACACAGCACATCACTATCCCAACATGCGATTTGTTTACAAATATCACAGACAAATATTTTGGATATAAAATTACGAAATAACGGCGTATACAGCGATAAGTATACTGTTGTATTCTTGCTGACACTTTATAACAATAGAAAAACTGGGTAGTAAGGCTTAAGCCTAGCTGATCTTACAACTATTTCGTAAATAACCAGTACTAACCTATGAAAAGACAATTGCGGTTGATTTTTGTTTTTCCGCAAACCACAGTGCAGAATACTACAGCGGCTCATGCTTCGCTGTGTGTCCTCAGCATCCACACCAAGATTTATGTCCCAAATATTCTCTATAATCGCACAAATCACAAAAAACTCAGCACAAGGTAACCATTTGACAGTCAACGTACCACCGACTCACGACCACAGAACACAATTCTCACGGCTAAACATGGCGGCTCTGGCACCCTACCTATACTTCGCATTGCATTGTTGTCAAAATTTTACAAATGCAGAAATAATGACATCTCGTTCACTGTACGGAATATTCAACTTGTTAGAAAGAGACACGAATAATTTTAATAGTTCAACTCCTATTTACACTACATGTATAAATTCTATAGAAGAATACAGCGCCTCCATGTATTTATTATCTCAATGCTGTCACCACAGAGTACATACTGTCACTATTGTGTCATGTCGTCCCTCGTGCGTGTGAACCCATGTGTTTATTCACATTTAGTCTGCTAAATCGCACAAAACAATGAAAGACTCTGTAGAACCAGAGGACACGGCTCCGCCAAAAGAAAATAAAAACCTCGGTTCATTACTGGATTGTTTCCCTTTGCTGAAGCATGCAAATACCAGCGAGAGAGTCACGGGCGGCACCAAACTTATTTCCCTATTGCAAGAATCAGAGGTTAGTTTGTTATTTATTTAAAAAAGCATTCCATTCGTACTAATATGCCTTACGCCTTATTTACATAACAGGGGTAAGTAGAGTCTAAATATATGTTACATGGAATGAACTCCATTCACTATGTTTTTCAGAATAAGGATCACCGCAAATATGTAGTGAAAAGATTAGTCAGGAGCCTTGGGGCAAACAATCCTGACAATAGAACAGGGTACTTTGCAACTCTGGTCACAGCACTTGCAAAATTTCCAACAGTAACAGTGACAGAGCTCCTACAGTATGTGAAAGCTGAACTTCATGCAAACGGCTCCTCAAAAAGTGTAAGTAAATCTGTTATTTTTGTCAGCATATTTTTTTTAATGTGTTATCTCTGTGAGCAGCAGAGATAGACTAACATGACAGTTGGATTCACCCTCCTTAGGGTACCATACCCAAAGGGTGCCAAACAGGACCCTATTACTAAGCCCACACTGTCCGCCTTGTCTGTCATCAGGTCCTACAACATGAACCGTAATAGCTTGTCACATTAATATGTTTTTTATTTTGACAAGTAATAATTTAACTACTCGAATTATTATTCAAATAATCGACTGTGACTACCTACACCTACAACACAATTTTTTTTATTCCATAGAGCAGCAACCCACCTACTGTCATGCATGTCATGTCTGTGCCTCGCGCAGAGTAGTATTTGTAGGTTTCATCATGTGACATTGGCGAAATTACTGTGGCAACACACGATAGAAGCCACAAATCAAAAACTTAACATAACTTAACATACAATGAATCAATTTAAATAAAATATTTAGGTTTATATTAGTTTATTTACAACCGTTCCACACACTAAGCACTGTTTTAACTATTTTCATTTACATCAACTGCAGGAAGTGGGTGATGTGGCACTCGGTCAGATTCTTGTCTGTGGTGCAATTTTCCGCTCCGGATTGATGCTGAAATGTGATGAAGAAGATCAGAAGAAAACTATTGAGTTGCTGTTTAAAGCAAGCACTAAGAAGTCCTACCTCAGCACTGTGGCTTACCTGGTTCTTCTTGACTTTGTGAATGGGGTAAGGATAAATCAATTATTGGATCACATTCACCTTTTTACATGTTTGGGACAAATACAGTGTGAATATTCATAAAGTGCACATAGCAATCAGGGTTAAGAGTTATTACATTACGCTGTCGGCAGGGCACGATTTGTATAGACGTCTCACTCATGATGGAACGACTAGAAAGAGACAGTGAGTCAGACAGGGCCCTGCCGACAGCGTAGTCTAATAGGCCCATATACATTGAGCTACCATTACTACATATAGAGGCGCTGTCTCAAACAAAAACCGTGTCGCTACTTGATCACGTGGGAAGCGGGGGGCGGGGCGCCGGCGCCGGGCGGGGCGGGCGCACGTAAGATTGTATAACGCAGAAGTGACACTGCTTTAGTACCTAAATCACCGCATTTTTCAAGTTTATTATAATAGACGCCAAACAACTTAAACAAATGACCTTGCATGCGCAGAAACCATCTGATATATGATACTGCGCACCACGGTATGGGGTGCGGGACGCGGCGTGCGGAAGGAGCATCGCATCGAGCGCGCCTAGCCACGCTATTGGTAGATCAGTCAACCATCGTTTCCCGCTTTGACCAATACACTTGCGTGCAGTGAAATCACGAATAAAAAATGCCTCGACGTCCGAACGTAGTTTTAAAAAGGCAAGCCAGAAAGATGGTATATGATGAGTTTTCTATCGATGGAGATATTTATTATGTTTTATAGGTGTACGTGGAAAAACGTATTTTTAGGGAATTTCAATCGTAGGTATCCCATAAAAAATCTTGTCTTTTGTCAAATCATTATTCTTTGTTAATAGACACCAATAAAGACGACAAATGTCGCTAAATAATTAACAGTTTTATTTTGATAGTCATATCCACAGACAAAGACAAAAGCATTTAACATATGTGTCCTTCCCTGTCTAACATATGGATGTGAAACTTGGGCCCTAAATGAAAAGCACCGAGAAAAACTCGCTAGTTGCCAACGAGCAATGGAGAGAAGTATGTTGGGAGTAAAACTAAAAGACAGAATAAGGAATTCAGAGATAAGAAATAAAACCAAAATGACCGACATACTTACTCGAGTAGATCATCAAAAATGGGGCTGGACAGGACATATGCTACGCTGCAACACAAACAAATGGAGCAAACAAGTGACACTATGGTATCCAAGAGATTGCAACAGAAAAAGGGGACGTCCAACAAGAAGATGGGAGGATGATATCCGGCTAACATTGGGACCATATTGGACAAGAGTGGCAGCAGATAGGAATGAATGGAGACAGTTGGAGGAGGCCTATGCCAAGAGGCACACCGAGTTAAGGGACACCATATAACCTTAAGAAAGATAAAATTTAAAATTTGAATAACTGTGAACCTTAATTCGGAATAAAAGGCTATATTATTATTATTATTATTATCCACAGACCATTAAATCTGTATAGTTCGCAGCAAATGTACCTACTTCGCGTGTCTCAAACAGTTATTGTGCACCTGTTACCGCTCAGTCCCTCATATAAATGGTACAGTATATTTTCTCATTTTCTATCGATTGAACTAAGTAAGTATATGGTTTTGTGCACTAAGATTCATGCAGTATACTGTAGGTACGATTTGTTTTGAGAATTTTAAGGGCGTCGTTTTTTTGGCACGTAAGTGTACATGCGCAAACTTTCCCCCACCACGTCACATTTTGCTCAAGATGTTTGGCGTCATTTATACCTACCTGAGTGAGATTAAAGAAAATGGTTTGGTAGATAGCTATTGCGCTTTCATATTAACCCTCATCTATGTGTGTTATCCTACCTAACCATTATTTTCAACTGATGATGGAATGATTTTTTATTTATTTTTGACATGAACCTCAGCTTTATGTCGCCGGCTCTTTACTGAGCTTGGATGATGTAAAACATTGTATGCTACACGTGCGAAAGCGGATTTCTGAAATGTCATGTCCATACTTTTGACAACATCGCGCTCCAAGGTATTCGGACCACTGGTTGTAAAATTAACAAACATGTATTAGGTAGTTATTTTTGGTGTCCCCTACCCATATTTACCACATTAATCTTGTACCAAAGGAAATAAACGTTAGGACGTATACAACGCCATTTGGATTTTGAAAAGTCTGCTCTGAAAGTATCCCACACAACTGCCCCATTCCGATTGGTGAAGTACTCACTCGTACCACCATTAGTACCTACGTGTATCATCTGTATACGGTTAACTTTTCATAGCCCCGCGCGCCCCGCGTGTAGTTACTTACTAAAATGAAGGCGAAGAAATACTGCATGCTTTGTTTGATAACGTTTCGTCACTGCACAGATGAATAAAGGTCACTGTCCTACTGACTGTCGATAGGATTTCTGGCCATTATGTAAAAGGTTAGGTAGGTACCTATACTACCTATAATAAATTTTATTCACAAATCTAGAATAATAATAGTAGTTCAGGTTCAATGGTATATAGAATCAAATTTTATCGACAAAAAAACCCTTCTTTTATAGGCATTTCAATTCAAATCTAACAAGTAGTTTATTTATTCACACATTACATGAGAGAGACACAAGATTACAAATAATGGTAGGTTACAGGTTGGCAAGAAAGTCTAGAAATTAAATAATGGCAACATAAGTGACATATTAGAGCACTATTGCGTGTTTTGATAGACAATCCAAATATGACATTAAAGAAAACACGCAGTAGTCTGTGAATGTTGCCATCATTTAATTTCTAGACTTTCTTGCCAACCTGTAGGTAGTATTTGTACTTACTTAGCACAGCAAACAAAATGAATTACGCGCCACTAAATAATCAAGGGATAGCATAGAGGGAATAGTGTGAAGATGGATGCAAAATTGACTCACACTAGGCGAAACTGTATTTAAAGTTTTTTTTTTCTCTGATTATGTACCAACTGCAAAAAACTAACATAATTACGAGATGGAATGGAAGGTATTACAGGGTTCAAATTCTATTCAGGTATAGTGATGTTAAAGGACAGGTGATGCTGTCAGTATCAAATAATCACTAAAAAGTGTTAACTGGTTACTTAAATTAAAGGTTGGAGGGTAGATAAGAGGGCGACAAGGAAAAATAACTTAGTTTTTTTTTCACTCTGAGGTAAATTAAGGTTTGTTAATGGAGAAACCACTATTTTTTCGAGCACTTTTTCAGTAATTGCCATTTTTTACAAAAATTGGTAACCAAAACAAATGATTTTATTGTACAATATTATTTAACATCGTGTAAGCTTTCATATCAAAGGACACCAAAATCCTGTTTGTAACTACTAACTAAATACTTTTAACGCTTTAACATTATTAAAGTCCGTTGTACACATAAAATTTGATCCTCTTTAACCTTGATTGCTATTTGCACTTTATAAAGATTCACACTGAATACCTAATGCTAAGATTTTCACACTCATAGTAATCTTCTGGGAGGTCACGATCACTTGGCCCTATCAGTTTTCAGAGTTCCAGACCCTACGCTGTTAATTAACCAAGTAACTTAGTCAGAAAGAAATAAGTTCTTTTAATTTTGCAGTTGGAAGAAGAAACATTTGCATCAGTGGTCTGGTCAAATATCAAGAAGGAATTCAAGAAAGACTTAAAAGAGCATTCCCTCGACTCTCTGTACTTCCTGTTAAAGGTCTCCAACAAGTTCCCTAAGAAAGTGAAGCTGCGGAAACTGATTGGAGTCGAGGAAGTCTTGTGTGAAGACAACATCCACACTGTTTGTGAAAAACTTATGGTAGGTGTATGTAGTCATGCGTGAAATATAGGTTGATATTGGGGGCTATTTGGAAGGAAAATGCACTAAACTAAAAAGGCCACTAAGCCCTCTAAACCTCATAATGCCTGCGATTCCGAAGGCGACACGAACTATACTAACTAAACTAACTAAAATCGTGTGTTTGAAAATGGAATCTGTGGCCACCGCACAAGAGCTGTCGGATTTGAAGGTTGTTAGTTAAGTGCCTTTAGTTACTCTAGTTTAGTGGGTTTGACACTTCAAGAATAGACTACACTGTCGTCATCCTAGTTGTTGATAACAACTAAAATGACGTCATTATGTCGTTTAGAGGCTTCAGTTGCCTTTTAAACCCAAAAATAAATTATGCTACTTTTATTATAAAATTAGGACTTAAAGTTGGGGTTTTTATTGATGCTGTTCCAAAATTTCTTCCATTTTACGACCACTTACACATTTACGACGTAAAATCTGCAAGTTGTTAACATAAATGTCATTTTCAGGCTGGCATAGATTTCAACACAATTGGTCACCCCATCTTTAAAGAAATTGGCGTTCTAATTGCCAACTCCCCCCACCTTGAGCTCTTTTGGACTTCAGGCATCGACAGCCAACTGGTGAAGCACAACCGGAACCGAGAACTCGTAGCTCTGAACCTTCTGAAAAACATCCTAAACAACATGAAAACCAACTTTCAAATTATTCCCGAGTTACTGAGCAAGAACTTCTTCAAACTCTTCATGGACTGGTTCAAGGGTCTGCAGACCGCCAGTAAAATCAGAAAGAAAAGAGATGATGAAGAAGACCACAAAATAATGATCAAGAAGCAGAAAGAGGTCCTCAATGCCTTGGCAAAGGCTCTGAAAAACGACACAATCGACCCTGAAATCCGAGTGGTGACGTTAAAAAAACTCCTCTTCTCGCCCGGCGAAATGAACTTCACCGACATCACCGGCACAAACGTAGACAAGTCCATCATCTCGGATCTGAATGTGCGCGGCGTTAAGAAACTGGCGAAGCAATTCCAGTCGGTTCTACTGAACACTTCCAAGAAAGTCATCAAAGAGGGTGTGGAAAGGAATTGGTTCAACAATGAGCGGTTACGAGCGGCGGAGTACGTCTCGTACTTGGTCAGTCACGAGGCGGTGAAGGACGACGCGGAGTTCAAGCTGTCGCACATGACCGCGCTCATGTGCCTCGGCTTTTTCAAGGTCGGCGAGGACGACACTGTTGCCGTGAGCAATGACCTCTCAGGTATATAACATTCCCCTCGTTCCGAGTCACGCTAAAACCGATTACAGCGTCTACCAAGACGTTCCGAGTCAGTTTTGGCGATACAAAACGATGGCATTGTAGACGTTGTAATCGATTATTATCTCGCTGACGGCGATGTCACTGAACTCGACTATTTACTGTTTTCCCAGACACTTTTAACATTCATATATTGACCAAATCTTAAATATGAGATATCCTCAGATTTTAGTACCTACTTAACTAAATATATTTTCTCTTTATTTTCAGGATCTATCAAGTCGTGTTTCTACCGATGTTTCACATCTCGCTTCACAAATGTTGACTCGTTAGTGGAAGTTTTGCACTCTCTTAGCGCATTCATCACCAAAACAATGGCTAAGGACAGTGTAAAGGAAAAATTGGACAAACAGTTCCCGAAAGAAAACATGGAGTGCTGGGAAATGGTCACAGAGCTAACTGACAGACTATATACCAAGGGGAAAAAATCGAAGGTTGACAATGTCTTCTTGATATTGCTGTACCAGTTGGGTCTGTTTCTCTTCTCTGAGCCGGACCACGTGAAGATGGCGAAGAGCTCAATCAAGGAGCTGAAGAGTTGTCACGAACATTACAAGAGTGATAGGAAAAAGAAACAAAAAGCTACTGAAGAAGGAGAGGAGGACCCAGAGTGGATCGACGTGTTAGTGGAAGTGCTGCTGTCCATCCTGTCTACGGAGTCAAGTGTTCTAAGATCCGTGGTCCAGTGCGTCTTCAGGCTACTGTCGGAGTACCTCACACCGACGTCTATTGAGCAGATCGTATCAGTACTGGATTCGGAGAGCGAGACTAACCCGTTGACTAGAGATGGTGACTCTGAAGACGAAGACGAGAACGAAGAAGACAAGGACGAAGAAGAGAGTGAAGAGGACAGGAGCGAGAAGGCGAGTGACGAGAGCGACAGCGAAGTCGATGTGGAGGACGAGGATGAGGATGCAGAGATGAAGGTGCCGGAGCAGCTGAGGCTCGCGGTGCAGAAGGCGCTGGGTGCCGCCGCCGACAGCGACAACGAGAGCATCGACGCAGACATGATCGACGAAGAGCATGGCAAGAAACTGGACGACGCCCTCGCGGAGGCCTTCAAACAGTTCCACCAGGGCAAAGGCAAAAAGACAAAGAAGGAACGCAAGGACAAAAAAACTCTATCAGACTTCCGCATCAGAGTTCTTGACCTGGTAGACATCTACCTCGAGAAGGACCCTCCGATGAGCATATGCCTCAGCATCATCGCGCCTCTGCTGAGAGCCCTCGAGTTCTGTATCCAAGACAATCAGTTCGCCGAGCTGGAGAAACGGCTGCGGAAGTCCATCAAGCTGCTGACGAAGATCAGGAAGTTCTCCAGCAACGACGCCGTCACGCTGGACGTATTGTGCGACTACTTCAGAGCCACGGTCGAGAAGGGATCGCGCTCGCAGTTCATGTTCCAAGCTCTGGGCGACGTCCTCACGCAGTTGGCAACATTCATGATTCACTGCTCGCAGAAAATTGACACAGCGGTAACTCCGAAGAAGAAGAAAAACAAGGCGCTGTCACCGCTAACGAACATTCTCAAAGAGACCCTGATGAATTTCTTCCAGAACCGCAACTGCTTGCTTCCGGTGATTTTCTTCCACCATGTACTGCAGCTGGAATGGGAGGGGAACTTCGATCTAATGGCTGTGGTGATCGAGAACGCGTTCGACACGAAATCTAGACCATTCCGGCGCAATCAAGCGCTCGATCTGATGATGGGATTCTATCGATATCTTCTCAGAACCAAACCTACGGACGATCAGACGCTCATCAAAATCGCAAACCTGGAAGCGCTCTTTGAAAACGGAATGAGAAGCGCACTTGAAGGAGAAGAGTATTCATCAAGTAACAAAACTGTAGTTTCATTGAAAAAGACGATTAGAATAATGCAACAGCTCCACCAGAGCTGCAAGGTGACATCTGATTTAGATTTTGATTCCCTTATGAATATTGCACAAACAAAAGTCGGAGAACGTGCCAAGCCAATACAGAGAGAAAACAATGAAGTACAAAATGGTGAAGCGAAAAAGGGGAAAAAGAGACGAAAAAAGAATCGCGTAGAATTACGGCAAAAGAAAAGAATGAATGGGGTTGGTCCGCATCAGAAAAAACTCAGGAGAAACTCGAACGCTGAAGATAAAACGTCGAGTTAATACTCCCGCCTGTGTTAGTTTTAATTTACGAACAGTAAGTGTAAGGTACCTAGGTACTATTTGTTTTTATGAAAATAAACTAAATAATATTTTCATCTTCTTGTTTAGAATGAATACCTACATCACTACAATAATTTATATTTAAACCTAAGTAGGTACCTACCGTATCTGAGCTAAGCTTATCGAAACTTGGTTTGCTGGAAGAGATCTCTTTTTAGAGATAAGCTCGCCATTGTACTTTTTTTGTGTGCAATAAAGAAATTATGAATTATGAATACATTGCTTCTGGCCCCACACTAGGATACCCTGTGTCGTGGGAACCAGAAACAGCGATATCACAAACATGTAAATATCCGAGACCGGTTTTTTGTCCCCAGCCGGGATTCGAACCCGGGACCTCTCGCATGGTAGGCAGATGTGCAACCGCTGTGCCAAAGAGGTCGTCAACTTAAGGCACATTAGCTCTACCTTTTCCGATCACTGGTAATTACCTCTGTATTAATTAATAGTTACAACATCGCGCCCCAAGATATTCCGACTACTGCTGGTTATAATATTTTAACAAACATGAGGTATCGTTATTTTTGGTCTCCTCTACCATAGCCTCCTTTATGTAACAATAATGCTATATGCAAATATGCCTCTACCCATATTTACTACATTAATCTTGTACATTATCTCTTCTGTGCTTGTACCAAAGGAAAATAAATAATAACTGGCCAAGTGCGAGTCGGACTCGCGCACGAAGGGTTCCGTTATTCCGTATCATTATCTATAAAAAACCACAAAAAAAAAGTTGTATGGGAGCCCCCCCTAAATATTAATTTAATTTAAATTTAGGGGGGGCTCCCATACAACTTTTTTTTTGTATTATTATTAATTTTTATTGTGAACATTTTAAGCGTCTACCTGCTACCATTATCAATATAGAGCAAAAATGAGCAAAAAAATCACGTTTGTTGTATGGGAGCCCCCCTTAATATTAAATTTCTTTTGTTTTTAGTATTTGTTATTGACAGATTCCCATACAAAATCACTCGATATAGGTGTAGCTATCGAATGCGCGAGAATCATACCCCTGTATAAGTAGTGAAAATTGCGTCAGTGTCAGTCATGTGATCATGTCAGTACTTTGAACGCGCCAAGTTACAGTAACATACCTGTACTCACGATGTAATCGATTGCATGCAACCTGCAACCTGCCTACACACGATGCAATGTAAGTACCTGCAATCGGTTGCAAGGCAACAAGTTGCAGTAACAAATCGCGAGACAGATTGCATCGTGAGGTAGCTGAGGTGAGTAGAGCCCATTAGATTTGAAAGTACCGCATTGGCGGGCGTTGCTATACAGTCGGTGAAATGTGCATGAGCTCGCCACTGGAATTTCAACCACAGAGTTATCAGCTTAATAGCTTTTATAAATTGTAGAAATCAACGCTACCTTTTATAAGTAGATGGCACTAGGTGTTTCCGGTAACATATTGCCAGTAACAACAACTTATTTGTACCCCAAAAATAATCTTTAAAAAATACGGTATTTATGAGTACATTCCAGGTATTAGACGATTAAATTAGCAATTTTAGATTAATTATTATTAAAAACAAAATGATTTAGCGTGAGTAGGAGCAAATCTGGTTTGATATGATCATGCGAACATTTTTTCTTTATGGCAACACTAAGAAAAAGTGAAACCGGAAATAATCAACTCATATGTTTCACATTCACACAACCTGCGAAAAAAAACTTAGCCAGCCATCTTTTGTGGAAAAATCGTTTGTTTCGTGTCTTCAGGGTAAAATTCACAATTGTAATTAATGTCAGAGCCACAGTCTTCGCTTTTGTTGAACAAGCAATTAGCAGGTGAGTCCTACATTTGGTTTATTGCGAATCGAAAAGTCCAATAAGGTGTCAGCGTCAGACGTCCTAGACCACACGAATCATAGACCTCAGGGGTCGAATTTTGACATTCACCTTTGTTATTTCCGAAAAGAATCTGATCTGCCCAGAATGCTGTACAAAACCAGCTATAATTATCTGACAAAATTATGCGGGTTCACTGAAAATCAATACCTTTCGTGACGGTATGACTGTCAACCAACCAAGTCAGATGCCAAAACTTCAGACGTTCGTGGTGTATTTACGGCAACAATGATGATTCACTGTCACAGCGTGCATGGAATTATTACAACCTGCCAAATATTTGAATTAATTTACTTGATTCTGCGTCGTCATCTCGTTTATGTTCTGTGTTTTTCCAGAACTGAACAAAAACCCTGTCGAAGGGTTTTCTGCTGGTTTGATAGATGACAATGACATATTCAGGTGGGAAGTCCTCATCATCGGTCCTCCTGACACGTTATAGTAAGTAATATCCACAGAAAGTACACAAATGTATTCATTGCAAAAAACTACTGATTTTAGAGTCATTGTCAACCCAAATTGATAGGTTAAAAGTTCAAGCATGGTGATTGAATAACATTGTGTGTCACTACTGCACTTCAAGGTTCCTCGTGTGTTGGAGAGCCGTTTAAAAAGTTGGGGTTCTGAATCTCTGTACAGTCCTAGAGAACATCTTTTGTTTTACATGAAAAATGAATGTAAGGTAATCTTAGAAATTATTGTCTTTTTATTGCAGTGAAGGTGGTTTCTTCAAAGCACACTTATATTTTCCCAAGGAATATCCTCTGAGACCACCACGGATGAAATTTGTCACTGAAATATGGCACCCAAATAGTAAGTTAAACTGGAGTGAATACTAAATAATTAACAACCATAGTAGTAGTCATATTTTAGCCATTGTTTGGGCTAGTTTACCCATCATCCTTTATTAATGCAATAGTACATGTGTATACCGTACTTGAATTGCGTAATTTTTATGAAACAATGTTTATCATCTCTTCTGTAACTAAAGTTTTTCCCGGAAATGTATTGATAAATAATCTGGTTAAATAGCTTCAGTACCAATTTCTTAGTAACAATTAAACAAGGATCAATGAGATTATTTGTAGGTTAATCCAAATTCCAAATAGCAGAGTAAATGCCGCATTAAATAGATAATGGGGCCAATTCTCTAGGGCACACTCACTAAAATTACTTGACAATATTAGCTCCGACGCTCTTACGCGGTTGCCATAGATTTCATTTTCGAACTCACTTTTGAATTAGTTCATCAGTACATTAAAATAATTCAAAAGTTAGTTTGAAAATGGAATCTATGGCGACCGCATAAGAGCTGTCGGACTTAATATTGTCAACTAATTTTAGTGAGTGTAACCTAGAGAATCTGCCACAATTCCACATCTTTGTTTCAGTTGAAAAAAATGGTGATGTTTGCATATCCATATTGCATGAGCCGGGCGATGACAAGTGGGGATATGAGAAGGCGTCCGAGCGATGGTTGCCCGTCCACACTGTAGAGACAATCCTGATCAGCGTCATCTCCATGCTGGCTGATCCCAACGATGAAAGCCCAGCTAATGTTGATGCTGCGGTTAGTTTATTTATTTATTCATTCATTCCTAATTGACTAGTATACATACTGTAAGCCCAGCCATTTTAGACATAGATAAAGCAATTTTATTCTGTAGGATGTGGTGCGGAACTTAAATCGCGTATGTGCATTTAAGGATATTTAGAGGGAATAGGTAATTTTTACAACTACTTCTGCTGTTTTCAAATATCAACAATAATATAGGTACTACCTACAACTCAGATGGAAGAGATAATGTTTGGTTTGCTACTTTCTATATAGTTTTCATTAGTAAAAGTTAAAATCGACACTATGCATGTATCTTCTCTTTTTACTACCCATTTGATATTCAGTTTAAGTACATTATAAATCCTTAATAACATTCAGTTGTCATGTCATGTTACTGATTTATTCTATAACTCATCTTATTTTAGTCTGCATTGTAATTCAATTCACAACTATCCATCGCAATAATCCCTGAACAACAAAGAGGATGTGGGCGTTCTAACACTCTGGGCAACAAGTATACCATCACCATCAGACCATCAACATTATGTCATACTCATTTGCTAATTTTTCCATCCACAGAAAGAATGGAGAGAGCGATACTCGGATTTCAAAAAGAAAGTGGCCAGATGTGTTAGGAAAAGCCAAGAAGACGTGTTTTAGAAAACAGTGGAGTGGCTCATTACATTATTTATACCAACTGTCGAAAAAAGGGCCACTTGACCATATCCATCGTATACAACCTCACAGAGCAATAACTAGATTACAGGATAACGATTAGCACTGCCCTGCCTTACAAAAACATAGATGGGTGCTCATACTGTTTCTCTTTGCAGAAGGAATGGAGACAATCATATTCGGAGTTTAAACGAAAAGTAGCACAGTGTGTGAGAAAAAGCCAAGAGGATTGTTCCTAAGTAACAGTGCCCTTTTTCATGATATAGTTGATAGTGAGTGGAGTGAGTGACGCAGATAGAATGTTGAGGAAGGTACCGTCTGCCGCCCGCTTCAAGTCTGAAGCGGGGACTGTACTCAGAGACAATATTGAAATTGATTAATAAAATAAATACTTATGTAATTGAAGGTATCGCTGCCGCGTATTATAAATATAATTACAAATAGAATTCAAGGTCTTTTTCATCTTTTTTAAGACATGTTAGCTAGCCACTATTATGATAAAGAAATATGTATGGTAATTTTTATAGAAAAACAAATCTGCATTTCTTTTTTTAGCTCTAAAGTTTGATCTCTGTAAGTAGAAACCAAATCTAACGTGTATACCTCTTATTTATTACATGCTGTTTACATTGACGATAAATTATCTTGAAAATATGGCACTCTGTTAAAAATTACCTATGCATTATTGTTTCAATCATTGTACTATGTCATTGCCTTCCCGAGATCAATCTATTTTCTATTAGTGCTAGTTAGTACATAGTTAAATTTCATATCTTATTACATATTATACTTTAATAAATTTGAGTTTTGTGAACTACCTGTCTATTGTATGGAGTTGTGCCCTACTTTGGAAATTAGCTGACTCTGCTGTTGCTAGGGTGACTTTGGATTAGGATGAGATGTGTAGCTTTTTGCTAAGATGGTTGTATATTTCTGTATAACATTTGGAAAATAACTACAAGTTTAGTTTTGCTTCTAGAAACTTGCTAAATGTGTAATAAATAATATTGATAACTTAAAAATTCTTGTAAGGGCATTTAAGTAATTATCTATCTTTAGTTCAATTTTAACTGGGAGGTTGTTTGTGGCGCACATAACGTTACAATCATCTCATCTAAACATTATTTTATATTTATAGAATTTTGTGTTGTCAATAGGGGTACAAAGTACATACCCAGCTCGAAGAAACTTTTGTGTGCATGAGCACATCAACTAATGCTATTTTTTAATTTTCCTACATGGGACTATAACATGTGTACAATATTTTTACCTGTGTATGTATATTTTTACTATAAAATCATAATGCAGTAAACTAAATATTATTTTATTTTACTCCAATGCATCATGTTCACTATTGGAGCTTATACTTGTAATAGTATCCATCAATAAAATTATAGTGGGAAAAATTAACTAAATAATGAATGATACATAATAGCACACTGTTAGTTCCGCCCCGGAACAACTGGGAAATAAGTAGAACTATTGAGCAAAAATGTCGCAATAGTTCTGCCACGGGACAACATGGATTGAAGAAGAATACCTTGCAGTTGTATTGGAATGAAACAGTTGAAATAGGGTACTTAAATTCTATTAGAAAAATAAATAGGGCTTAAACACAACTGCATGTCTTATTCACTGTCTGAATTCTCTGCTAATACAACACCTTGTATGCTTCTAGGGTCAAATGTGCATTCAAAACACCTTTTGAACACTGACTTCACCATGATTCTAGAAGTAGGGGAGGCTGGAATGTTATCACAATCCATAACTTCATACAAGTTATTTTGTTGCTTACTTGCATTTAAATTACAGTCTATTACAGAATTTTCAGTAATGCAATTTGCTTGCTCTATGCTGTTATTAACATTCACTATCTGGTTATCATCAGGTATATCCACGAAGTTGAATAGGTGTGAGTCTTCATCTAGACATTTTGAGATGTCCACCTCTAAATGGGGTTTCTTTCTTGCTGAACCTTGAGGTGTATTTCCCACCTGAGTGCCTTTCCTTTTTCTTTCAACATTAGTAGAGTTTTGTGTTGATGTAGCCTGTGTGGCATTGTCAGCTTTAGAAGTGGCCAAAACAAAATGTGCTTCAAAAGTTGCTCCATTATGAACTATGAATACTGCTGGCCGGCCGGTTGTTTCAAAGTGGAGCTGTATGGGTAGTGTTAGAGCTTCAGCAAATGCAAGCAATGCTCTGAACTCTTTCAGGGTAAAGGTTATTGTGGTGTCTGCTCCTATGTTATAGCTGTCAAACTCTGTTCCTTTTAAACTTATTTGTGTCCTTATAAGTTTAGTGAGGTCAGAATTTGTGTCCACATAATTTCTTAACAGCATGGTTTGAGCTGATGCCTCCATTGTGACTTGGTCATCCGAACTTTGGAAGTTGCTGAGTGCTTCTGATAAGATTCTGTGATGAGACGTTATTCTGAAAAATTAAAAAAATTATTTAGTCCTAGAAAACAACCCAAAAAGCTATTGTCACTCCAGAGAATAAATACAGACTGAGTGATTGCTTGGTAGCAAAAGTAACAACCACTCAGTCTTAACAGCATTCAGACTTCAGTAGAGGATCTATTATACTGTGCTAAATTAGGGATGCTCGTTATTACACTACACCTAATTAGGGTCAGGCAGAAAGTGCACTCATTCAGGGCAATGTAATAGACCTTTAAGTCTCACCTGTTGGGCACTAAATCCTTAGTATAAACAGCCTGCATTGCCTTACAATCTAAGATAGAGACAAAATGTGTCTTAATAACACCATATTTGCATCTCAATTGGAATATCAGTTTACATGACTGGGGATCCAGTTTTATCTCCAGGTTTTCCACTTGTTTGTCCATGTGCGCTGGTGATTTGAAGGTATTTAGAGCCGACTTCATAGATATTTTGCATTTCAGGCCCTCATTGTCGTCTGTAGAGTAGTAATTGTAGTTGAAGTATGAGAAGAAGTTTTTGTTGAACTTGACCATGGCATAGGCTGACTCAGCTGCATTCAATGTCCGAAGCAGTATGCAGTCTGGGAGAGATTCTAGGTAAAGTTCGTCGCCAAACCTTGCCAGGGCGTGGACTGTGCGTCCCAATACTGAAAGAGAAGGAATTTTATGCAAGTGAAACCTAAAGCAATATTATTCTGTTATGATCATCCTTTTATTCCACCTTCAAGTATTTCCGCCTCGGTCTCAAAACAAGTAATTTTTCTATGTGGAATTTGATTACCTTTTACATTTGGACCAGGGACGTGACATTTCATCTTAGGTATTGATAAATTTGGACTAGGCCAGGCTACTTGAACATTAACATTATCAGTGTAAATAAAAAACCCGAAATCCGCTATAAATTCGAGGAATTGGAGTTTGTTTTGATTTCATTTTTTTTTTGACAAGTGGTGGTTTGGCCTTGCTTGGCTGGCTGCTTGTGTGCTTGTGTGGATGGAGTGGGTGGAGATTGGAGATGAAGGTTTTCCTGTTATAGCGGCTACACACTATCGCCGCGACGACGTCGCGCGTTATTTCGCGGCAGCAGCGGTTCGCGCGTGAACACGGCGGCGTGAAAAATATAACCATCCACACTATCGATCTTCGCATTTACGTTCGAAATGGATGTAGAAGTTACTGTTGCTGCTGCTCTGACACTGTGTGCTTTAGCGTGTTACAATTATGCGTTTATAAAATCCAAAAAACATAAGAAACGGAGGAGAAGGAGGTGGTGGATGACACAAATACATCGGAACAGAACCAGACCAGGCAAGTTTTTTACATGTATCTACCTACATAGAAAAACTTTATTTATTTATTTATTTATTCATTTACAATTTACAAAGTCAACAGCACAAAAACAGTTGAATGTAGGCAGGATAATTAAGTCTAAACAAAGGCCAATTAGTGACTTATATTTTATAGGCCAGACATGTGGGTAGGGGTGATATACATAAGATATTGGACGGGACGGGACGGGAGGGGAGGAGAGGGAAGTGTGTGTAGGGTTTTGTCGCCGTGTGTGAGGTTATGTGTGCGTGTGAGTGTAAGTGAGAGATGATGATGCAACTGTTATGGCTAGGAGAGACATCATAAGGCGATATACCAAGCTGCTAACTCATTATAGCTATAACCTATACACCGTCTTCGTCATCGCTTTTGGTGAGCTTGTGGCGTTCCGCCTCTTTGGTTTGATGACTAGTGGTTGCGTAGCAACGATTTGTTATTCTCCTCTAGACTCGCGTAATGTCGCATGTGATTTGAGATACAGTAAAATATATAATAATCATCAGATGGTGTCTTATTCAGTCACGGCAATGGTTAGGGATTCTCCAAAGTGGTGACCCCGACGTGATGTGCAAAAAATAAACAATAGTGCAGCAGTTATTTAATTATTATTATTATTTTTTTTGGTAAAAAATTTGGTGCGCGTGTGAGGTGTCAGGTCCCGAGATTTCGCCGTCATCAGAGATCATGCTAATTGAGAGGATGCTGTGCGGCTGGTTAATGCCCGCGCTTTTTCAGCACTATCTACATCAGCAATCATGAGCTGGCGGATTTTCATTCGGCCGAGTGAAACCGCCTTGCTTGGCGCACCTATTTAACCTGCATTGCAAGGAAGAATCCGATGACATCTACGTGACGTATGACATCTCTTGTCACCTGTCATTTTAACATCAGCTGTCCGTACGACTTATAAACATTGCTGACGAACATTTTAAAACTGCGGTGTGATGGATGAGGTTTTATGAACTTTTAGGAACGATTTTCGTTTATTCGTTTTTAATGTGTGTATAAGTGTGTATTTTTTATTTTTACCTTTTGTATAACCATTATATTTTCTATTTAAGTTTTCTAACTCCAGTCTCCACCCCTTTCAGTCGATATAGGTAGAGACATTTGTGTGATACTCCTTAAACATGGCTGAAGCAGAGTTGAGGGAGCGGCTGCAGAGGCTG
This sequence comes from Argyresthia albistria, assembly GCA_963457715.1. NCBI lineage: Eukaryota > Metazoa > Arthropoda > Insecta > Lepidoptera > Argyresthiidae > Argyresthia > Argyresthia albistria. The sequence goes on along the minus strand of OY735274.1, from coordinate 3,616,788 downwards.
GAGGCGACCAATGCGGAGTTGAACCTGCGATTGGATGCTGCTAATATTGCCGCTAATGAAAGTGTAATACCACCTTCGCAGGTCTTTAAGGTTTCCGTGAAGTTGCCACCATTCTGGCCCGACCGTCCGGCCATATGGTTTGCTCAGGCGGAAGCAAACTTCGAAATAGCTGGCATAAACACTGATTACACAAAATATAATTATGTGGTAGGTGGTTTGACTGAACGGGTAGCCATGGAGATCGAAGACATAATCTCGGCCCCACCGAAAGAAAACAGGTACATTTACTTGAAGGATGAGTTGATTCGCAGATTGTCAGTGTCGCAGGAGAAGAGGCTTAGCCAGCTACTCGGCGACGAGGAGTTGGCTGGGCGTAAACCCTCGCAATTTCTGAGACACTTGCGCACCCTGGCAGGCTCGAATTTGAAGGACGAATCGATAATAAGACAGTTATGGTTAAGACGACTGCCTGCAAATATTCAGACTATCCTCACCGCGCAGGCGGACCTTCCGTTAGAAAAAGTGGCCGATATAGCGGACAAAATCGTTGAAGTTTCCCCAGGCACGTGGGGTTCGTGCTCCGTTATTTCACCTGGCCCTACTCTGGAGAAACAATTTAATGCTTTAGTCACACAGGTCAGCGAATTGTCCAGCCACGTTGCCGCGCTGTCAACCAACAACAGTCGCCGATCGCGCAGTCGCAGCGGATCGCCATCACGTAGATCAAGGGACAGCTCTACCGACCGAGACTCCAAGTGTTGTTGGTACCATCGTGTATTTGGGAAAAAGGCTTCAAAATGTATAGCCCCGTGTAACTGGAGCTCGTTTTCGGAAAACCGGCCAAGCAATCAGTAGTGGCGGCAGCCGATTGCGCGCCATCTGTTGGCCGTCGTCTATTTGTCACCGATAAGGTAACTAAACGCCGATTTTTAATTGACACAGGCTCGGATTTATGCTGTTATCCCTATCGATGGCTCCCAAGTCGGCGTCCATCCGCCGACTACGAGCTGACTGCAGCTAACGGGAGTAGCATAAAAACATATGGTTATTTTAATGTGACATTAAATCTAGGACTGCGCCGCGATTTTGTTTGGCAGTTTGTGGTTGCTGACGTCGACACAGCCATTATAGGTTCGGACTTCCTGGCTCACTACAATCTTCTGCCTGACTGCCGGAGCCAAAAACTGGTCGATGGTATCACTGGACTTTCCTCACGCGTTTCAACAGCTATGTCTGACCAAGCAAGCGTCAAGGCAGTTGCTGAGGGAACATCTGTTTACAATCGACTACTGAGCGAGTTTCCTGATGTAACACGTCCATCTGGTTTACCTAGGGTTATTAAACATAATACTGTCCACTACCTTACTACCACTGATGGACCACCTGTTTCCTGTCGTCCTCGTCGTCTTGCACCTCAGAAGTTAGTTGTTGCCAAGAAGGAATTCGAGGATATGGTGCGATGTGAGACTGCAAGACCTTCGAAAAGTTCGTGGTCTTCCCCATTGCACATGACACCGAAGAAGGATAATGCCTGGCGTCCCTGCGGTGATTATCGCGCCCTGAACGCCCGGACTATTCCGGATCGTTATCCAGTGCGTCACATCAATGACTTTGCCCACGGACTCGCTGGTTGCACTGTTTTCAGTACACTTGACCTGGTAAAGGCTTACCATCAAATCCCCATGTTTGAGGAAGACATTCCGAAGACCGCCATCGTTACCCCGTTTGGCCTCTTCGAATTTCCCTTCATGACCTTTGGGTTACGCAATGCTGGTCAAACCTTTCAGCGTTTCATCGATGAGGTCACACGGGGTCTTGATTTTTGTTTTCCTTACGTTGATGATATCTTGGTTTACTCCACAGATGAAGCTCATCACTTGCAACACCTGCAGATTCTCTTCAAGCGCTTACAGGATTATGGTGCGGTGATAAACCCCGCCAAATGCGTCCTTGGTGCTAGTGAGGTGGTGTTCCTAGGTTATCATGTCAGTGCCGATGGCATCAGACCGCCCCAGGACCGAATCCAAACCATTTTGGATTTTCCACCCCCTCAGACGGTACAAGGCATGCGCCGATTTCTAGGCATGATTAATTACTATCGCCGTTTTGTTCCACATGCTGCGCAATATCAAGCACCTTTGACTGATGCTTTAGTTGTAATAAATGGTAAGGGTGCAAAGCCATTTCCGTGGACAACAGAGCTACTGCAACAGTTTGAAGCCTGCAAGAGTAGCCTTTCCAGAGCCACTTTGCTTCAACATCCAATCGCTAACGCACAATTAGGCCTCTTCACAGATGCGTCTAGCGTGCACATCGGATCTGTTCTACAGCAACAAGTGGATGGTGAGTGGTTTCCTCTTGGATTTTTCAGTCGCAAACTGTCACCACAGAAAGCCCAATGGCCGGCTTATTACCGAGAGCTGTTGGCGGTGTATGAAAGTGTACAGCATTTTAGGCACATCCTCGAAGTTCAACACGCCACAATTTTCACGGACCATAAGCCGCTGTTGTACGCATTTATTCAACGTCGTGAAAAGCTTCCGCCCTCCCAGTTGAATCAGCTGTCTTTCATAAGTCAATTTACAACTGATATAAGGCATATCAAAGGTGAGGATAATGTGGTGGCGGATACGATGTCGCGCATAGAGGCCATTTCATTGGAAATCGGTTACGAAGCTCTTGCCAAGTCACAGCAGACTGATGAGGAACTTTCCTCTCTCCAAAAGTCTGGTTCTGGTTCTTCCTTGAAGCTCACAAAAATCACCATCCCAGGCACGACAATCTCCGTCACTTGTGACGTTTCTACTGGAAAACCCCGACCGTATTTAACTCCTGAATTCCGCCGTTCCTTGTTTGATAAACTTCACAACCTAAGTCACCCCGGTGCCCGAGCGACTACGCGTCTTGTGACCGACCGTTACGTGTGGCCCTCTGTCAACAAAGATTGTAGGGACTGGTCTCGCTCTTGCACAGCGTGCCAGCTCAGTAAGGTGTCGAGACATGTCACTGCTCCTATGGGAAAATTTGATCATCCATCTGGTCGTTTCATGCATGTCCACATTGACATAATAGGTCCTTTGCCAGTATGCAACGAATTCCGTTATTGCCTTACGGCAATTGACAGAGTGTCTAGATGGCCTGAGGTATGGCCTATGCGCTCTATTACTGCCGAGGAGGTTGCCGAGACGTTCACGAGGGAGTGGGTTCCTCGTTTTGGAGTTCCCTCAGTTTTGACGACGGATCAGGGTTCGCAGTTTGAGTCTGACGTGTTTCGCCGACTCATGGTTCAGTTCGGCATCGATCGTAACAGAACCACCTCATATCACCCTTGTGCCAACGGCATGATTGAGCGCGTCCACCGCCAACTTAAAGCGGCCCTAATGTGTCATAATGACACGTGGATTAGGGCCCTTCCATTAGTGCTACTTGGCATGCGTTCGGCATACAAGGAGGATTTAAAATCTACTGCTGCCGAATTGACCTATGGTGAGCCTTTGAGATTACCCGGCGAATTTATAGTATCATCTCCTACCCCGAACCGAATTGAAAATACCACCGATTTCGTCGTTCAATTAAGGAAGAAGATGTCACTAATTCGCCCGGTTTCGGTTTCACGTCACTCCGAGCCATCAATTTTTGTTTTCAAACAACTGGCTACGGCCTCACATGTGTTCTTGCGGGATGATTCCGTTCGCCGTTCCTTACAACCACCCTATAAAGGCCCTTATGAGGTTTCCGATCGTTCTAATGATGGGAAGACGGTAACCATCATCATCAAGGGTCGGGCAACTGTCGTCAGCATTGACCGTGTGAAGCCAGCATACCTAGAAACACAAGCGGTTGATCAGGCCCCTGTTTCAGTACAACCACAGCCTAAAAAGCCTCTGCAGAAGCCGCTAAATTCTCCGGCAGCTACATCAGCCCGGCCCTATACAACTAGGTCTGGCAGACAAGTTAAGTTTCGACTTTAGGTTTTTGTTTTATTTGCGGTTACATTTGTGTATAAATCTAAACATTGTTATTTCTTTCTGTGTGTGATTGTTCAGATGTTATAATTTTTGTGTAATTTTGGTGTCAATGTCACTTAATTAATGACTGTCATCTATTTATTAATTTTGCGCATGTTTTTAATTTATTTTTATTGCGATTTGTTTTGTTTTTTGATTCGGAAGATCGACAGACATACTTATTTGTTTGAATTCAGTTTTATGTGAAAGAATAGTTATTATTTTTTTGATTAATTAATGTATTAAATTAATCCACTCCCTAGGGGGGTGGTGTGGCGTTCCGCCTCTTTGGTTTGATGACTAGTGGTTGCGTAGCAACGATTTGTTATTCTCCTCTAGACTCGCGTAATGTCGCATGTGATTTGAGATACAGTAAAATATATAATAATCATCAGATGGTGTCTTATTCAGTCACGGCAATGGTTAGGGATTCTCCAAAAGCTGTAGCAGTAGGTGCCTCTTGAACTCAGCCCGCGACATGTGAAAAATATCAAGATGTGCGAAGTGGTCATTGTATGTACGCGGAAGGCGGCAGCTGAGGGAATTGGCCGCGTAGTTTGTGCGGGCGAATGGGACATGGAGGAGAGAAGTTTGTCGAGTTCGCTTGGTTGGTGTTCTAAGCCGCAGCAGCTCGCTGACCAACTCAGGGCAGTCAACATGACCATGATACACATTGTGTAAGAACTGCATGTCTAAAAGAATGCGGCGATCTCCAAGGCTGTGTAGATTATGGTGACGACACGCTGTTTCATAGTCGGCGTTAGGGTAACGATCGCGAAAGTTCAGGTGTTTCACAAATTTGGACTGTATGCGTTCCAACCCATCCCCGTATACTGCATACCGCGGATTCCAGGCGGTACTGCAGTACTCGAGGACACTCCGGACGTAGGCATAGAACAAGACACGCAGACAGCACATATCTTTGAACGGCTTGCACACTCTTAAGATAAAGCCCAAATTTCTGTACGCCTTTTTTGTGATGGCTCCTATATGGTCTTCGAAGGTCATTTTTGAATCCAACAGAACACCCAGATCTCTTATGGATTTTACCTTTTGAATTGGGGCGTTGTCAAGCAGATAAGTATGAGTTAGTTATTGGCTTAGTGCGCCTGGTGAAGCTGATGACGTTGCACTTAGAGGAATTGACATGAATGCGGTTTTTTATGTAATACTCTGTCAACCGATTAAGATCCTCCTGCAGGCTGACGCAATCATGTGTAGACTTGATATTCATATAAATCTTTTTGTCGTCAGCATACAGGAGAAAGTTAGCATGCTTAAAGCAGTTAGCAATGTCATAAAGATAGGCGACATATAATAAGGGACCTAAAATAGAGCCCTGGGGGACACCAGAAGGTATGGTAGTACGGTCAGACTTATTCTCGCCGATCACGACTACCTGACTTCTATTGTGTACATATGATTCGGTCCAACGTAGCAGATCACCCTGTATTCCTAGCATCTCCAATTTCCGAATGAGAATAACGTGGTCTACCCTATCAAACGCTTTTTTGAAATCAGTGTATATGGCATCCACCTGACCCCCGTCATCCATACCTCTAAGAACCGTGTTCACAAATATAGCCAGGTTAGTGGTTGTGGATTTCGATCTCACGAAGCCATGTTGTTCGCTGGGGATATTGCATGCAATGTTATCGTATATATGTTCGTGAACTATACGCTCCATGACCTTACTAAAAACATTGAGGATTGAAATCGGTCTGTAGTTCTCTACCGGCAATCTAGAACCTTTCTTGTGGACTGCCACAATGCGCGCAAACTTCCATATATCTGGAAAAATCCCTTCATGGAAGCACCTGTTAAAGATTTGTGACACCGGCGCAGCGAGGGAATCAGCGCATCGCGATACAAGAAGTGGCGGTATACCATCACTGCCAGGGCCCTTGCTCCTATCAAGATCTCTTAATAATTTGTGAGTTTGCTGAACAGAGACGGATATGCTAGCAGTTATTCTGTGATATGAGGGCTCCGGCAGTTCAAGAGGCGGATAAGAGTTGGCTGGTGATTGAAACGTGTTATTAAAGAAGGTGTTAAAAGCATCGCAAATTTCTTTTTCTGATTTTAACGTTCTGGAACCGTGAGTCATATTGTTGGGATAGCCGGAACCATCCTTCCTCCTAGACTTTACATAGGACCAAAAGAGTTTAGGATTTTTCTTGATCCCATCCTGCGCCAGCCTAATATAGGCCCCATGGCACTCCTCCTGCACAGCCTTGCATCGACTTCTGAGAAGAGCAAATGCATTGTAGTCAATTGGATTTTTGTGCTTTTTCCACATTTTATGACATTTGCTCTTCTCCTTAATAATGTTGATTAGGGAGCGACTGTACCATATCGGATATTGACGTGAACAGCAGGTAGTAAGCTTAGGTATGTATTTATCAATGGCTACCTGAATATTTGATGTTAGGATGCAGACCGCGTCATCAACTGAACCGTCGTTAAGGGCTGACCAATCGGTTTCACACAGATGTTTATCAATGGCATCATAGTCACCCTTGCGAAATTGGTAACGAAGACGTCTGGTGCAGGGCGTGTTTTTTATGCTTAGGTCAAAGGACTCGATTTCCAGTGAAATGTGGAAGCGGTCTTCATTAACTGCAGAGGAGGACGCTCTGCTATGAACTGCTCTATAAACTACGAGCTATATCGGTGTGCTCTAGTATGACCTAAAGTTAATACCTGCAGCAGATGTAGATTGCCTTCCTGCCGACTGATACATCAATTAGTATATTTATTAGCGAGTTAAAAATATATATTAATTTCCAATTATTTATTTCAGTGCGACTCACTGTGGATGGTTTTTTTAGGGTTCCGTACCCGAAGGGTGCCAAACGGGACCCTATTACTGAGACTTCGCTGTCTGTCCGTCCGTCTGTCTGTCACCAGGCTGTATCTCATGAACCGTGGTAGCTAGACAGTTGAAATTTTCACAGATGATGTATTTCTGTTGCCACTATAACAACAAATACTAAAAAACAAAAGAAATTTAATATTAAGGGGGGCTCCCATACAACAAATGTGTTTTTTTCTCATTTTTGCTCGATATTGATAATGGTAGCAGGTAGACGCTTAAAATGTTCACAATATATTGAGTATATTATTTACTTAGATAATAAATAAATAATGAAATTGAAATTAAATTAATATTTAGGGGCGGCTGCCATACAACATGTTTATTTTTTGCGGTTTTTTATAGATAATGGTACGGAACCCTTCGTGCGCGAGTCCGACTCGCACTTGGCCGGTTTTTTTTTATATGTTCTGTAGCTGGACATTAGGGAGTCCCTTTTCTTTTTCAGATCTGTCACAGAAATTTCCATGATAGCACTAATTCTCGTCCATGCATCATGCAACTTAAGTTTACTTCTGTGACCTTGACGACCTTCTGTCCAAAGCACGGGTTCTGCTTGATAACACTCAAGGACCGCTAGTTCGCGATCGTTATTTTACTCGATACTCATTTTTCTACAGACCTCCGCTTGGCTCTGCGTCTCGCACACAACTGCGGACACTCCGATAGTGTGGATGGTTCGCGTTCACGCTTCGCGGAGTCCTTTGACGCGGACCAAAGAAACCGACACCGGACTGGGAACGCCGCGAAGCGCGAACGTAAACGAAGCCGCGAAACCCTCCACACTATCGTTTCGCGGGCTTCGCGCGTTATTTCGCGGCGATAGTGTGTAGCCGCCAACACATTCATTCATTCAATGATCTTTCAATCTGCGGCAGGCAAATCGTTATTGTTCTGAGAGGCGTTCCGTGACATCGCCGTTAGCGCCATAATCGATTACACAGCGTCTACGATATGCTGACTCGGTACGGGCGGGCGGGGCGGCGGCGGCGCGGCGGCTTAGTAGACACTGTAATCGATTTTGGCGTGACTCGGAACAGAGGGTAAAAGAAACACACTATGCCGAAGTTACGCGGCTGATTTTACGTTCCGACGTATTCGGCTGATTTGACACACCATGTGTTGCCGCTCAACTTACGCCCGAACTAAGTTACGCTGTACGCTATTGTCGTCACGTCAGGTAGTAGCATAGTAGTTCAAATAGCATTGCATGCAGGCGTAATCATGCCGAACTTCGGTCGCGTAACTTTGGCGTAGTGTGGTTAGACACAAATCGGTAACGTGTTACGTTATTGATAGTTATCACATCAATGCTTTGGTGTGCTAAAAAAGAGACAGATCCATTGGCGGGTACTGAGGGCGGGTATCACTCTGTTCCTTTTTTGAAGGCGAAATGAATTTGAGGAAGTAAACTTTTATAAAAAGTATATGTATCAGTAATACCTATAATTTTTTGTTGATTTGATTTGTGTTTAAACTTTGAAGCAAAGAGATGTGCTCATATTGTTGTGTGTGATTCGTGCGTGTTGGGTTTCCGTGGCAGGAGGGGTGTTAAATAATTTAGTAATTAAAAGTTTTTGAAAGCTAATATTTTGGGTTCTGTATTAAAAGCGACTTTAAATAAGATAAAAAGTAAACGTTCGGAACAAATGACCACTATGAAACTAACAGGTACGCTCCATAAACCTTTTATTTATAATAATACTTATAATTTTACAATTTAACATAGTTTATTCCTTAAGTGCATAGTTTATATATTTTTTTTATTTTAAAATAATAAAAATAAATAAAATAAAATTATATAAGTGTGTCTTAAAACTTTGTTTTTTAAACTTGTATAAATATCTACTCTACCTTGTATAAACCTTGTATAAACTATCTACTCTTGTATAAATTAAAATGGAGAAAATATCAATTCTCTTCTTCATAACTTCAAAAGTCAATAAAATGTTACTGAAGGTCGAAAAATTGACTCAATAGAAAAATAATGCAAAAATTAGATTTTTTTAAACGCATTAACGCATTTTAGTAAGTAATTCTATTTAATTCTTTTTTGTTTTTAGGGATTCGAAAGTATTCAGTAATTTCAGTTATTTTTATCGTTTTTTTTTAATAAAAATTTTCAAGTAAGTATATTTTTCATCAAAAAGGAAAAATCATGCATGCATTAAGGGTTATTCTTATTCATATTCATATATTTATTTGTAAACACGTAGGTACGTGGGGGTTACAGGTGGAGGTGTAAATACAAGTAGCGTACACGCACCCTGAAAGGGTATAACAAAGTTTGCTTAAGTCTAAATAAAACATTTCAAAATTAACAATAAAACAATAAAAAATAAATCCCAACAAAAACATTCTGTAAAAAACTAGCCAAGTTTCGACGGAGCTGCTTGTTTATCTCTAAAAAGTAATGAAATCTAAAGTCGTGGCAAGTCTAAGGTTCCTTACTGCGATTTCTTTATTATTATACATAGTTAATGTTGTGTGACTTGGCCGTTGAACATTCTTTATACGTTAGTGGGTACAAGTCAATTTTGTTTACACGTAATGTTATATCTGTTGTAACTACCTACCTATGTTATATCTCTTGTAACTCTCAATGTCAATAAAAATAAGTCATGGCAAAGTTATTTTTATTTTACATACTAATTTGCTTAAAATATAATTCCTTTGTATACCCCAGAATAAAACGATCATGGCAGGCGCCTGCAGTCATGCAATTGCAGCTTGTAATTTATTGTAATTAAATACGACGCAGTTCAAAATTGACTTGTACCCACTAACGTATAAAGAATGTTCAACGGCCAAGTTTTAACCTTCTCCGAACAGTTCGAGCGCTCACAGATACTCCGTGGAACTCGCGAAGTTGGTTTTGTATCTCAATGGAGGTAAGGTGACGATTTCTCAAGCAGGTCGTCACGATGAATCGATCCTGCCTTTCAGTGTGACCCGAAATCGTGGCCTTCCTTGGCGACGAACAAAGCCGCCAGTCTCTAGGTATCTCCGATAAACATTTCGGACCGCAGATCGACTTAAATTAAGTTGAGCACTCATATTTCTTTGCCTGTGTCCGGCCTGGATACCTAAGTGCCACAGCTTAAGAGGCGACTTCAGGCGAAGTATCCATAGATTATTGATAGAACCTCACCTTAATCTTAAGAATAAGTAATGTTTGTTGCAAAACCAAAGAGAAAAATCACACTTTCAAGAATTAAATCCAAGTAAACCAATAAAATCAAGTTTTCTTAGTATTCGATTGTTTGATATCACTATCAACGAACAGGCTCCAAATTGTCTTTTGTTTCTTTAAACCCTGTGTTCGAAATTCAAAAAAAGACTTGAATGAAATTATGAATGTGCCAGGTTCAAAACTGCATAAAAACTTTTTGCTCCACCTAATATAAATTTTTAGCTAGGTAGGACCAAACGAAACTGAAAATGCAAGGCGGGCCACTTAGACTATGTGTTTGTATATAATCTAAGGTGGGGCAATAGCTGATGTGTCCAGAAGTGTACATATAAGCTAATGCTTTATTAATGATATGATGATAATGATATGATACTATACCTGGGTCTGCCTGCTAATTTATATGGTGGACGCAGATTTTCCATTGACGTCGAAAAAATGTAGGTACTGTCTCTACGCTAAATTTTCTGCAACCACCGAAAGTATTCTGTAGCACCTACATCCTTTATTACTTCGGCTATTATGCTAAATAAACTGATAGCAGAACTTCATCAGGGAAATACTACGAGTATAGCTATGACATAAGAAGTCGGATGTTATAGCTCGCTCTGCCTCAAAGCAGCCACTCATAGATTCCTTTTATGATAATTCGCGATAAGATGCAGCATTTATTCTGCCAGCCAGCTCGTCACAGGCTAGCGTAGAGCCAAAGAGCCATATTCACCGCTAATGGTTTAAATTTCAACTCGTACGTTAATAAACTGTATTCTTGATTCAGCGGAACAGTTTGTGGACCGGCTGCTAACGCCGGAGGCCGCCAGTCAGCCCTCCGACACTACAAATCCGGAGAAACTGGTCTTCGAGCTGCCGCCCTGGTATGACAAGGAGAAGTTTGAAAGGTCAGTTCTGTCAAAAATCAGCTTTTATGGATGGCCCTTTTCTCACGCTCCGTAAGAATTAATTGGATCTAAGCGCCCTGCACATGCCTGTTACATTCTGAAATACAATTTCACACTGAGTTTCTGACAAATAGCCCGGGTGCTATTGTAACATGTTGTATGGATACCTTGCATTTTTGGACGATGATGTTATGGGCCTTCGCAGAGGGTTCCCTGGACCAACCTGAGCATTTTAAGCCCGGTTACCAGTGGGTACCCTCCCGTGGTACCGCCAGGGAGGGGGGGAGGAAAGTACGTACCCCGCGCGTGTCAATCAAAAAAATCCTGCCGATTTAGTTTTAGTATTATGGCGTGTCTGGTATCGTGTTCGTATAAATCAAGGATGACAAATTCATTTGTGATGACAACATGGCACCATTTCATACATAAATAACGAGATTTTTATAAAGAGTAAAAAACTCATGTGATAGTTTCCAGTGCAAGTTCATGTTCATTTGCAAGAACCACAAAAAACCACGTAGGTTTGTGCGTGGTTCGGAATTACGCGGAGTTAAAACCCAGACTGTCTTATCGATTGACCGTCGTCGCTGTCCTAAATACACTTTAATATTGAGGAGCATGTGTCAATTTCAAATAGAACACTGACTCGATCTTATCTTACTCCATCTTTTCCCACCAGGGGCCGCGCATTCTACTGGAGCCAGAGCTTTGCGATGGCCACCTCGATGTTCTTGGGGCTGGTGTCGGTGTTCGCGATCCCCTCGATCCTGAACGTGCTGGAAGGCTCGCAGCGCTCCTCCTCGGTGTACACGGCGTACAGGCGTTACGTCAGCACCTTCCTGCACACCATCGCGTGGTTTGAGACCGAGCTCAAGCCAGGCTCCAAGTGAGTGGCGACGCTACTTTTGTTAAATACAGGCACATACATTGCTTCTCGCCCTACACTAGGATACCCGTTATCGTGGGCGTGGTATTTTCTTCTTCGAACTTCTTTCGTATAGTTTGGGTTTAAAACTTCGCTTTCCACGAAAGTAAAAGTTTCGAATTGCATCTCACCGAATTGCTTCTCATCCTACATTAGAATACCCTTTTTCTTGGGAACAAAGTGATATTTCTTTTACCTATGTGACACATGTCATGTGTTTATCCAGTGAGAGCCCAGAAGCTTGTTTATACTTCTGTACTTACCTTTGTTGTTTATCCCAGGTCATGGCGTTCGTTCGATATGATCCGTTCGTACCACTACCGCGCCGGCCTCGCCGCCAAGCTGCACGGGCACGGCATGATCGCGCAGCGGGACCTCGCCCTCACCACGTGGGGCTTCATCGGGTTCACGGTGCTGAAGCCGCAGCGGCTCGGCATCAGTGCGCTAAGCCCTGGAGACTGGGACGCGTACAACCACTTCTGGAGGGTGCATAGCTACATGGTCGGGATTGAGGACAAGTTAGTGACGTGCTAATATTATTTGGTAAAGGTTTAGATCACGGACACCCTTTTTGGGGGGAAAGTGGGTGGAGGAGGTCGGGGGGGCTCCCCCCCTAACTTTTATTAGTCGCAAACCAGGGGTTTTTTGTTATGAATTTTTAAAAACCTTATTTTGAGCTTAGTATTTATTGTAGGAGTTTTACTAAAAGTAATTGGTTAGGTAGTTTTGCAGGTATTTAAGGTCGAAATCGCCTTAGCTTTGGCTCATAAAAAACACTTTGTAGCTTAGCCACAGGCACCCCACTTAGGCCGGGACTCCACCAAAGCGGAGATGTGGAATATTTGTATGCGAGATGGAAACAGCTCACATCTCCGCTTCCATCGCGCCATACAAATATTCCACATCTCCGCACATCTCCGCTTTGGTGGAGTCCCGGCCTTACTGCCCAGAGTGCCCAGTAAGTGGGGTGCCGTAATATTTAGGAAACAGCATAAATCAACTTTATGGAAAAGAGTAAAAGTTTGGTTCCATTTCAAACATTTTTTTTTGTGTCCCACTGCCCTGGGCATCAGGCCAACAGCCAACCTTTCATATGTTGTTATAAATTCAAAACAGTGAAAATTACTACTAGACTAATAAAAAAGGTTCCAAATGCTCCTAAATATGTGGACTTATAAATTTAGAACATCACATCACAACCTGCAAAACTACCTAAAAATGACTTTTTGTAAAAACCTAAAGTAAAATCTGACCTCAAAATAAGGTTTTTGAAAATTCATAGCAAAAAAGTGACCAAGTGCAAGTCAGACTCGCCCATGAAGGGTTCCGTAGTAGCAAGTAATTATAAGACTGGATGTTTTTGTTGTAACTTTGTTTTTCATAGTGTTTGTATGAATAACAAAGTTATCTTTGCGGTTTTTAATAAATGTTTTATATCTTAAAAACTGCTCATTAGATTTTGTTCAAACAAATTTTCGTTGAAAGTTTGTATTTAGATAAACAGCATATATATTTTTTAGATTTTTAACTCCCTTACTTTAAAAGTTAGGGGGGGGACACAATTTTATTCCACTTTGGAAGGGTCTCTGTCTCTCGATTGACTTTGACGAAAAATATTTTTTGAACCTCAACGTCATTTTTAAAGGCCTATCTATAGACACCCCACACATAAAGGTTTGATGTTTTTTTTTTGTGTCAGTTCCATGTATGGGGAGCCCCCCTCAATATTTATTTTTTCAATTTTTATACAAAAATCGTGAAGCGGTTTACAGAATACATCTACTACTACAAGTACAAGTTTCAACTGTGTAGTCATAATAGTTTTGGAATAAAGTTGCTGTGACATACGGACAGAAGACGGACAGACAGACAAAAAAAGTCCAAAATGTTAATGGTTTTGGCGATTTTTGATAAAGTTGCGTTCGACGCTCGAGGTCACAAACTTAGATTATTCAATGGGCCAACGCAAAAAACCAGAACTACCGGATTTGACGCAAGCTCTTTGTATAATTTTACTGGATTAAATACTAGCTAATAAATGAATACATTTATTAACATTAACACAGAGTGACATAAATAATACATTGCACACATATTTTAAAATATAAAAAAACATACCTATGTAGGTATTTCTGTTTCACGTGATCAGGCTGTCACCTACCTATGATTTTATAGCTATTTTTATCCCAAAAAATCCCTATATTGCAAAGGACATTGGGAACATTACTATGAAAAAATTAACCCCACGATGGACAGATATGGATCATGGCTTATTATTATTATGGACGTAAGCTCATTAATATGGCTAATGGAAATCTTGGGATATATTGGCCAGACCAGTGCATAGAAACGAGCCAGAATATACTAGTTTAGCTTTCAAAAATAAAAAACTATTTTTTTTCAAAATTTCCATGAGATACGAAAAATAACCGGCCAAGTGCGAGTCGGACTCGCGCACGAAGGGTTCCGTACCATTATCTATAAAAAACCGCAAAAAATAAAATGTATGGGAGCCCCCCCTAAATATTAATTTAATTTTAATTTAATTATTTATTTTTTAAGTAAATAATATACTCAATATATTGTGAACATTTTAAGCGCCTACCTGCTACCATTATCAATATCGAGCAAAAATTAGCAAAAAAATCACGTTTGTTGTATGGGAGCCCCCCTTAATATTAAATTTCTTTTGATTTTTAGTATTTGTTGTTATAGCGGCAACAGAAATACATCATCTGTAAAAATTTCAACTGTCTAGCTACCACGGTTCATGAGATACAGCCTGGTGACAGACAGACGGACGGACGGACGGACGGACGGACGGACGGACAGACAGCGAAGTCTCAGTAATAGGGTCCCGTTTGGCACCCTTCGGGTACGGAACCCTAAAGAGTAGCGTACAAATATTCCGGCCGGGCTTCGCACCAATAGTGGATAGTGGATGGAGTGATGCCCGTTTTCTTAAAATGTTTAAACACCCTACTTACAGATACAACATATGCCAGGAAACCATCGAGGAGACACGAGAAGTATTCCAGCTACTCCTCGACCGAGTGTTCACCCCTGCCCTCGAGAATGTTCCAGAATACTTCGAACATATGACCCGTGTGGCAATGGACGGGATGTATTTGGTCAATCCGATGACCAACGCTGAGGCTATGATCTACAATACTAAGTACCTCGCTGATGTGCCCGGGTATATTTGTACAGAGAGTCAGAGGATCCTGATGCAGGACCGATTGAGGGAGCATCTGAAGAAGTTGAACAAGCCTCTAGATTCGGGTAAGTGTTTTAACGCAAAATAAGGAATGCAAATTTCAAGAAGTTGGCTCCTGAACTTTTACAGATAGTTAGTGCGGAGCTACGTTTTAAATACGATACGACCACTTTCTTCCCCCACTCAGCTTTCTTTTCGATTCATGGTTGGGTGGGAAATCTCTTAATAATGTGTATAATGAACCTACGTATTTGAAATGAAGTTGGGGTGAAAAAATACATAAGTAGTAAACTGAAATAAGTAGCATGTTTAAATTAATTGCCCTTGATGAAAGATGCGTAGCGTACATGAGGTTGTGAATATTGTGGTTTTGCTCCAAATTATAAATTGAGATCTTCATCCATTAAGATGGCAAAGAAATATTACATTGAAATAACTAATAATAATAATTAACTAATTAAAATTCTTTCCAGTAATCAACTCGCGGGATCTGGTGCGGAAGTGTGGGGTCGAAGGTTTCCCAGACACTCCCTCCAAGACCTTCAAATACCACGACTTCGACACCATGGACTCGGTCCCCGAATACAAATACTTAAACTTCCTCGAGAAATACCGACTCAACGCTAACAACTTCCTCTTCGTACTAAACCAGACGTACCTAGGACGATTATTTTTGAATATGTACTACCTATGGGTGATATTCCAGATGAAGTATTTTCCATATTATGCTTTTTTCAAGTTCGGTATCACGAAGTCTCTAGTAGATATGTTCAAAGAGAGCCCGCGTGATGACACAAAGGCTAAGCTTAATAAAGAGTATCAGGGCCCGAAGCCACCACTGCCCTGGTATAAGGTGGTGTGGGGAATTATCTGGTAAGTGGTAATAGATATTTTTAGAGTTGAAAAGAATTGGCAGAAATATTGAATGAAACCCTAGGAAGAGATCATAGAAGTAAGTACGTATGCATTGTCAAAATTAGGTTTGGTTATTTTAAACGTTTTAAACATAGTCTCTAACACTACTGGAATACCTCATGTTGATTATGTATACTATTGTTATATACAGAGAGGCAAGTAACTAAATACGTGCCTATGTATTTTTATTCAGACTTATGTTATGCTCATTCATATATGATGTAACTCTAACGATATTAGTTGACAATTTTTATTATAGGTACAGATTTTACTACAGTGAAACTTGGTTAAGTGAGACCCGGATAAGTGAGAAACCTCTATAACTGGAACTCATGCTGAAGTCCCGACACTTTGGCACTGAATTACCTCTGTTAGTGGGACAGAGCCTCTATAACTGGGATTCGTGCTTTCGATTTTTTCGTCATAGGTAGTTACCTCTATAATTGAGACAGCTTTACATGATCTTTTCAACATATTGAAAAATCCGCGCTACCCCAACTACCTTCGAGACCGCTTTGAGTATCTCTTTTCAGGCGATCGGCTTCGGAGATCTCACACAGTCTCACTCTTAGCCACTCCAAGGCATAACACTTCGGCATATGAGCATTCGTTCAGGTTGCAGGCAATCCGACTGTGGAACGCACTTCCTTTCACCATAGGAGACAGTTCCACTCTTTTCTCGTTTAAAAACCGGGTAAAAGAGCACTTCCTCTCTCTTTCGTGATAGATATTGTATGTACGTATTTATGTAGTTAGGTGTATTTATTTGCATTGTGTATTTATTTAGTATTTTTGGTATAGGTACTTATTATATTATGTTTGAAGTATATTTATTTAGTCATTTATTGTGCACTGACTTCCCTCTCTGTATCTGTTTTTTCCTGTCATGCCTAGTTTTGCTGGAAGAAATTTCTTTTTAGAGATAAGCTCGCCTTTGTACATACCTTTTTGTAAATGTTACGTGTTTTTTATGTTTTGTGCAATAAAGTTTAGATGAAATGAAATTATTTTTTTTGCGGTTTTTTATAGATAATGGTACGGAACCCTTCGTGCGCGAGTCCGACTCGCACTTGGCCAGTTATTACATACCTATATTCCGCCCGATTTTATTGGTTGTTATACGTTATACCATCTGGAGTTAGACACTCACTTTTACTCATATTCTTTACTCGTATCCGCAAACGAAATTGAAATAATTACGGCGTTCAGATTTGGCGCGCTTTGTTTACACATTTTCCACAACTTTTTAATTATTTGGTCCGTGTTTCGATAACGATCCTGTAAGGTCGTTTCTCTGTTGTCACCAATCGATTCGGTCGATCGGATTGTCTAATCTGTGTCGAGTACGCATTTTAGTACAAACTTTTTTTTTATTGCCTGCGTTTTGAATCGATCTCTCTTATAATTGGGTCTGTCAGCCTAAATGGTAGTGAAACTGATTAGCGACAGCAATTTTTTTCTTTGTACTGGCAACAAAATTAAAAAGTTACTTTTAGTCCTTAGGGACTAACTAAATGACCTACTTTAGTCCCTGTTTGCCGGGACTAAAGTAGCTATTTTTGACTAGATGTGATGAATAAAAGTAATCATGCATTCTTGGTACCTACCTGCTAGTCAGAAATTCTTATATTTATTTAGCGTTATTTATTATTATTCTCATAGTTATAGTCATGGTCTTTGACCAAACTTCAGAAGGTTTGCCAGCGAGCGATGGAGCGCAGCATCCGAAGTACTTATTCGTAGGACGGACCGCATTAGGAACTCCATACTGCGCTCCGTAACTGCGGTCGTCCAGTCCACAGAGTAATATAAGTAGGTCCATCCAGTCGCAAATCGCAAATCTATCTCTGAGCGCGCAACGCGTCTCTCAAAATAAAATCCGATTCTGATGCCGTAAATATTACAGAAAAAATGATTAGAAGTTTTAGATCTTTACAGAGATTTTCTGTGTTTATGCGTTCCCTTCTTGGAGGAACGCGGCTTTTTATCCCATACTTTATGTACTTGTTTTTTTTTATGTTTTGTGCAATAAAGTATAAATGAAATATGTTACAAATTATACATGGCTATCATACATTATTGGTCAGAGGCATGTCGGACGACCGTCTTCCTTGTTTAAGTAATTATTATCTATGCCGTCTTCTAGCACCTAGCACGCTCAAAAAACTCAAAATGCGACTGGACTGATCGGTCTGTTCGATCGATAAGCTGTCTGCTAATCTGTTGCGTGCGACCTGCGGACCGACCAGTCCAATTCCAATTCAATTCCAAATTATTTATTGCAACAATTTGTGGTTTCACAGGTTCTTAAAATTAGGAGGTGTTCGGAGCGTAACATATTCGATCGTCTGTTAGCTTAGTACTTTAAGTGCCGAACTTACCAAGTCGTTATCTTACTCAGTGTCTAACCACACTATGCCGAAGTTACGCGACCGAAGTTCGGAATGATTACGCCTGCAATGCTATGCCGCCTGATATGCAATGTATGTGTGTGCCTGTATGTAAATGTTTATGTTTATTTAAATTACTGACGACATATAAGCCGAAATTACGTAGCGTTATAGCGTACAGCGTAACTTCGGTCGGGCGTAAGTTCAGTGGCAACTAAGTAAGGTACTACTAGGTAAGTTCGGCACATGGTGTATAAATGACGCCAAACAACTTGAACAAATGACCTTGCATGCGCAGAAACCATCTGATATATGATACTGCGCACCAAGGTATGGGGTGCGGGACGCGGCGTGCGGAAGGAGCATCGCATCGAGCGCGCCTAGCCACGCTATTGGTAGATCAGTTTCCCGCTTTGAGTTCACGTCTCGTCGCTGCCCAATACACTTGCGTGCAGTGAAATCACGGATAAAAATGCCTCGACGTCCGAACGTAGTTTTAAAAAGGCAAGCCAGAAAGATGGTATATGATGGGTTTTCTATCGCTGGAGATAATTATGTTTTATAGGTGTACGTGGAAAAACGTAATTTTAGGGAATTTCAATCGTAGGTATCCCATAAAAAATCTTGTCTTTTGTCAAATCATTATTCTTTGTTAATAGACACCAATAAAGACGACAAATGTCGCTAAATAATTTACAGTTTTATTTTGATAGTCATATCCACAGACCATTAAATCTGTATAGTTCGCAGCAAATGTACCTACTTCGCGTGTCTCAAACAGTTATTGTGCACCTGTTACCGCTCAGTCTCTCATGCAAATGGTACAGTATATTTTCTCATTTTCTATCGATTGAACTAAGTAAGTATATAGTATTGTGCACTAAGATTCATGCAGTATACTGTAGGTACGATTTGTTTTGAGAATTTTAAGTGCGTCGTTTTTTTGGCACGTAAGTGTAGATGCGCAAACTTTCCCCCAACACGTCACATTTTGCTCAAGATGTTTGGCGTCATTTATATCAATACATATCAGCCGAATACGTCGGAACGTAAAATCAGCCGCGGAACTTCAGTCGCGTAGGTATCTTCTGCATAGTGTGGTTCATTCATTCAATTTAATTCATGTTGTTTGTGTTGATTGATTGTCTTGTCTAAGATAGCGTAGAACTTGTAAAACCTAACAAAAAAATAATAGTTGAATGTTGAATGAGAGTAGAATCCTGAGGTTGAATTGAATATTGAATCAGTCCTCCCTCCCTCAGAAAGAACAGAACAATAAATAAAATCAAAATCAGTCAGTATGATTAGGATGACTGTGTGCGTCTTGCGTTTGCGTGGCGGTACGATTTAACGATTCGTTAAAAGTTTATTTTTTATTAGAATTTTGGTTATAAGCAGGCGACCACTATAGGTAGTTACTACGATAAAAGGGAAACGTCTGGAATCAGCTAAACACCACTATGAAACTAACAGGTAAGCTCCTACCTAATTTAACTTTGATAATTATAAATCACAAGTTTTCTTTACTGTGTGTTTTTCAACTTCTTTCCATCCAGTTTTAGAAACCAGTTAGGTATGTTCTCCAACCTACATTAGTCGGTTGCCGCCTATTATTCTAAATTGGCGATAAACAACTGATTTATTATTTAGATGTGCAGTAGTGTGACCTACATAATAAAGTGTATAACAACTTTTCTAAAAACGTAGAAACCCCTCCACCAACCCGCACTGAGTCAGCGTGGTGGAATAAGGCTCAATTTTACTCGCATCCGGGTAAAGGCCTGTGCCCCTCGGTGGGGACTTAATGTGCTAAATTTTTACAACTTTTTCTTGATGACAATAGTCTGATATATTATAATCCTCTGGATTTTTTAAGTAAAAAAAATAAAAAAATAAATAATATAAGTTACCTACAATATTAATTATTATTGCATTTGGATATTTTGGATGATAACATTACATGAAACTTATCTTATATATTGAACATCTATCTATACTAACTGTGTTATGTATTATGTTATTTATTATATTGACTAATCTTATTACATGACATGCTCAGTGTATGGCAAATCCTTTATAAAATACTCCAGAAATTTGGGTTCACTCCGAAGAAACTCAAAATTCTCTATAGTCTGGTTGGAAACATGCCATGCAACTATCAATTTGCATGCCCCGTTCTGTTCGATGCAGTACTCTAGTGGTAATGTGGCTGCTGCATTGCTTCGGTGTGGGAAGAAAGAATACTCGGACATGGCTCGAAGGCCACACTCTTGAATGTTCTCAGTCACTGTGCGAATTGTACCTGAGGAATAGGAATTTGCATCTGAGTCTTACACCGAATCAATAAGTTGAACTTGAATTTTTTAAGATAAATACAAAACCAGTTTGAAAACAAAAAATAAAAGTGAACTTGTTTGGACTTTGGACCTCCTTTAGTTTTTAAAAATGTGTGTTGTTATTTGCCATTAGGTTGGTACAGTATGGGGCCATAGTTTTGGCACGTTGGCACAGAAGAGATAATAGTACTACGTACAGAACGGCCACTCCCTTCCCCGCGCGGATTCAGTTACCGCACCTCACCCCGGAGTCGGGGAGCCTCTTCGGGAGACACTTTGTTTAGGCGCTGAACACACACATTCACAAACGAAAGAGTTTACGCACACATTTGCACGTGTACAAATGTCATTTCATTAGCTATGTAGTAGTAATAGGTGATTATTTTACGAGCGTTCTATGGAGTGTCCGAGGTGTGACGTCGGGTCTCGTCTCTCTCTCTCTCTCTCTCTCTCTCTCTCTCTCTCTCTCTCTCTCTCTCCTCTCTCTCTCTCTCTCTCGCTCTCTCTCTTTCTCCCGCCAAGTCAAACGCCGAGTAGGTATCATACAAAACAATGGGCCCATACTGTATCTATTGGCTCATCATGAGACAAGCAGACAGAAAGAAGGATGGATGGACTGATGGCCAGATCGACAGCAGAAGCTTAGTAATACGGTATCATTAGTCTTTAGGTTCTTACTATGGAACTCATAGCAAAACAATTTTTTTCATATTTGGTGGCAGAGGCACTCAATAGGTGTTTTCCCATACGCCAGCCCGGCACCGGCACCACCGGTTTAGTGAGTTAGTGAGGGACAGAGCTATAGGTATATCCCTCTCCTACTCACTAAACCGGTGCCAGTGCCGGTGCCAGTGTTGGTGCCGGTGTCGGTGCCGGTGTTGGTGCCGGGCTGGTGTATGGAAAAACGCCTAACTTTTGCAGCATTTTAACTTTGCTTTGAGATACAAAGCTTTCTTCATGATATGGTTCCATGTAGGTATGAGATTCAGATGTATGAACTTTCTTCATGATATGGTTCCATGTAGGTATGAGATTCAGATGTATGAACTTTCTTCATGATATGGTTCCATGTAGGTATGAGATTCAGATATATGATCTTTATTTTTTAATCACCTCGACATGTATCATTCAGTACCCTTTTGGGCACACTCAGATACTGTTCCATGGTTTTGTTGAAGCCTGGCTTCAGGCACAGGAACTCGTCTTCCACATACTCAGCCTTCCTCTTGGCGGGTATTACCTCGTACTTGGTGATGGAGTTGAACACGCAAGGATCGCGATTTGATGGCAACTGTATTGACGAAATTACGGTTAAGGATTACTTAAACATAGAGTAAAACTAACTTTACTGACCTCCAAAGTTAACTAAGTTGAAAATTTGAATTTTATACGTTTTCACGTTTTTTGGTGTTTTCGTATTTACCTTTGGCTTTGCTTTTTTATTTATTTAAATAATATATTCGTATAAACCAGCTGAATTAAGATATTCGTATTAATAAAGAAAATAAATTCTATAAAACGAAGTTGCAGACCTGTTGTTTTTTTAGCAACATACTTCCTGTCTAGGCAATTCGGCTAGTCATTTTTGTTTGACCTTGGTATGCTAATAAGGTCAACGTAATCATATCGACGCAAACTTGCGAAGTCATCGCAAATCGCAGATAACTTCTACATATAATATTTTTCATCTAGGTGAAAAATATTATAAGTAGAAGAATGTCTTTAAATAAATATGCCTTTGTCACGCCTATTCTCATAGAGGTATAGGTACAGAGTAGCAGATGCACAGTAGCGTCTAGGTTTAGCTACGCCATTCACATCTAAAATATAATTTCTTTTTGCTACCCAAATTAGGTAACATGCATGGCCGTTTACTGAATGTAATTAAAAATCTACAAATCTGAACTGTCTTTACCTCATGCCCAATACACTTGGGCGCTGCACTGATGTGACTGAACATGTTCCCCGGCCCTTTGAGTACCGGTGTCTGTACTATGCCGTTACAGAGGAACCAGTGGCCGTCGCGGACGATGTACGACCTCGGCAGGTAGTTCAATGTGGACACCTTCACTGTTGTCACTCCCAATCTGTTGGACAACAACTAGCTTGAAGTCTCCAGACGAAACCAAACAGGAACTGGCTGCTAAATAGTTAGTGTTAATAGCTAGAACGTGAGTGAATGCTAAACTCGAGTTTTGACAACTCCATATTTAATTTAGATGGCACGTAGATAGCAGGGCCAGGCTGCCTGCTGACTTATATAAGTTTGAACGTAGTCATCGCCAAACCTTCTGCAACCGACCGACACGGTGATATACACTATCACGTATATGTACGTATACCACAAGGAGGTATACGTACATCCTAATAATCTGCCAGCCAGGTCGTCACAGGCTCGCGAAGAGACAGAACTATGACGCGGTCTGCACCTACCTATCGGGTTTAAGCCTTTCTTACCTCCCATTCGCGATAGCCTCCTTCAGCAAATTCTCTTGCGCGGTGACTTCATTAATTTGCCGCCTCAACGTTTCCAACAACTCTTTCGCCCCCGCCACAGTACCCTCAAGTTTGCCCTTCAAGTCTGCGACGGCTTTCGCTTCGTTCCCTATGTGGAACCTAGCTCGAGGGGTCCCTTCAGTCAAGCCTTCGAAGCCGCGCACCACGGACAGTCTGGCGTCTTCCGCTGACTGTTGTACAGCGTCGCTGGCTTGCGGCCCTGAATCGGATTTCCTGTTGGAGTTTTGGATGTATACCAAATATGAACTTGCATCTTGCATGTAGGTAGTTACACTTTATTCAGTAGATAAGTACAATTATTATTATTATTATTATTAAGGCCGGTGCTGCGACGGACTCTGCGGAGGGTCTAAAGCGGCGCGGCTACATATTTAAGCCGTTTGGCGTGGAGACACTCGGGCCGTGGAGGCAAGAGACTCGTCGAAGCGCCGGGTGATCCAAGAGCTGGCACCTACCTCGCCCTAATGCAATATGCCTGGCGATACAGCGAGGTAATGGTGCCAGCATGTTGGTACACCCTGCCACTCGACGGCGGCGGCAGTGACCCGGAGACATTTTTTGTTTTATATTAGGTTAAATTGTAAAATCATTTGTAATTATTGTACAGATCATTATTTATTCTAATCATACAGCAGTTATAGCACAAATTTCGAGCCCCGGTTTTACTACAATCCATACCAGACTCGTCGTTCTTGCACGAGTACTCACATTTGATGTTGAATGGGCATCATCCAATCCGACATCTGAGGACCAAAAATAAAGTTACTTACATACCCACTTATACATATTTTATTTAGGGTTCCGTACCCGAAGGGTGCCAAACGGGACCCTATTACTGAGACTTCGCTGTCCGTCTGTCCGTCCGTCCATCCGTCCGTCCTGTCTGTCACCAGCCTGTAACTCATGAACCGTGGTAGCTAGACAGCTGAAATTTTCACAGATGATGTATTTCTGTTGCCGCTATAACAACAAATACTAAAAATCAAAAGAAATTTAATATTAAGGGGGGCTCCCATACAACAAACGTGATTTTTTTTGCTCATTTTTGCTCGATATTGATAATGGTAGCAGGTAGACGCTTAAAATGTTCACAATATATTGAGTATATTATTTACTTAAAAAATTAATAATTAAATTAAAATTAAATTAATATTTAGGGGGGCTCCCATACTTTTTTTTTTTTTGCGGTTTTTTATAGATAATGGTACGGAACCCTTCGTGCGCGAGTCCGACTCGCACTTGGCCGGTTTTTATTATTTATTCACACACTCTGCAATTTGAAAAATATCACATTTAAGTTCCATACCCAATTAGCACAGCTCAAGTGCAAGATGTGCAAAACAAGAAACAATTTGAGCACAAACATGTTGCCGCGTACACACCACAAGTGCTTTCTCACTAATGGGCTAGGCAGCAGTCATTGTTTCCAAAATGTTTACATCGCCGATTGTTAAGTGGTCAGCAGCTACATTGTTCTCCTATTGTTTTTTTTTTTGTTTTTTAACCAAGGATCTAAGAGGAAATGCTCTCCAGATGGTGGTCGGATTACGACCAGTCGATTCATGACTTTTCTTCTTATTTGTTCAGACATCAATAGCTATGAACGCTACAAGGAAAAAATGTTTAGGATTTAAACATTACATTTATTTATTTATTTACATATTGTACCATAGTGTCAGTGTCACGTCTTTTCCCATACAGGGTAGGACTGAAGCACAGTCGTGCGTGCCCACTTTTAGCCATTTGTTCAATACTCCAAGGATTCAAAGGAATTGTTCTTTACTAATTAGGTATTATCTCAAACAGTAGGTACTAAAATGCAGGATAATTGGTCATTCGATAATGAAGTATGTATTATATGCACTTTATGGTAATCTTGAAACAGTTAAGACTCTATCCTGACCAAAAGAGATTGTTGGCAGGCTCAAGATACGTTTATTCAGGGTCGTGAGTCGAATATTGGTGATATCGTTGAAACACTGGCTAGCGACTCGCCGGGAATTTGTAGATAGTCTTCAGCTCCTTGGTAGACTCGTGACAAATCCAGCTGGTCCACTTCTCCGGACGTCAACAACAGATATGAATAGCGCCAGGAGGATTTTACGACTCGGCGTGGAACCCCAAAGGTTGGGGATTATAGAGAATTTTTATAGCAACTTCTGCACTTTACAGCAACTCAAAATTCAGCTCCAATACAATACAAAAGGGACTAGCCCATCGCCGCAACTATAGGCGTGACTTGAAAAATTGTGCAGAAGATAGCTACGTCCTCACTTTTCAGAGCTCAAACCAGGACTGCGTCAAAAAAACAATCAGCTGCCAGACGAGATACGAATTACGAAATTTCTAAAGTTTACTTTTTATCTGGCTAATACGCCAGTAGCCAATATGGTCAAAGAGGTAGTACGTTACATACCCGTCTTGTTTGGGTAGGATTTTACCTGATAAAATCCGCTAAGATACTAACTAAACTAAACTAACTTACCAAATTAACTACTTAAGATAAAATTCTCTAAAGCTCGCCATCTACAATGTCAGAGAAATAGATAACCAACAGTCTAGCTCAACTACATACCAACATCACACATTCGTACAACAATCAGACATCAGAATTCATACTAAGTTCATAAAAGAGTTCACACTAGCATCGTGTAAACGCAGCCTTACATACAGGGTGCCATTATTATAGCCAAATGCACACCCAGACTAACTGTCAGAAGTTGAAAAATAAGCAAGGTCCCTTGAACTAAAATAAGAACCTTAGTACATAGACGTCCCGATAGCTTAGCTACTATCGTAACGCAGAATAACACCATGAGGGCAGCTCCCTCAAGTGTTCAAGACTACCTGCACCGTTAGTGGGTGGGTATTCTACAACAAAGAGTAAAAAAGTAGAGAATTATAGTTCAAGAGGCCATAAGCTAAAGTAACAGACATTGCAGAGTAACGTTACACAATAAAGAACTTTTACATAGCTGTAGATATAGATGGTTTTAGAATACAAGGGTCAAAATACTTATTACATACATAAAGGAATCGTTCAATAGTTTAACAACTATTGAATAAGACAGAACGCTGTCGCAGCCTATCTTCAGACAGAAGGTGCTCTCAGACAGACACAGATCGCTCGGCACAAGTACAAGCGCTAAAGAGTTAGTATTTAGTTAAAAACTAACAAACAGACCATCCCATAAAGATTAGAAATAAAAATGTTATCATTTAGAATAAAATAAATAGAATAACGCTCATAAGATTAACCAGTAAGTCTGACAATATAGAGTAGTTATGTAAAAATTAAATAAAAGAAAAAAAAATCAACCTAACTTTAAATCTTTTATGTGCCAAGAGCCCAAAAAATTACCGAACATGTCTTCAAGTTCGTAAACTAATGACGACTTCTTGTTAATTATCTTACATTTTAAAAACTTAGGAGCTAACTTCTTAGAGAACCGATTAGCCTTATCGCTGAGATAATAAGTTCTCTTCCAAACAAAATCGCCTACGTTGAACTCTGCTTGCTTACGACGCAAGTTATACGGTCCACAATTCCTCTCGTGGGCCCGTAGTATACAAGATTGAACCTTGTCAAAGATTTTTCGTAGAGGACCAAGATTCTCTGCATACACATCTCTAGGGGCGAAAATAACATCATCGTTATTATCAATTTCGACGTAATGAGTACCGCATGGAACAAGCTCTCGACCATAGACTAGGAATGACGGCGAATATCCAGTAACCTCGCTAACAGAACTGTTTAACGCGAACTGTATTTTACAAATATTAGTATCCCACGATCTGTGATCATCTTCGATGAAGGTCGAAACTGCAATCATAATCGTCTTATTATAACGCTCTACGCTATTCACCTGTGGGGTATACTTCGGCGTAAAACGAACTTTAGGTACATTATAATCGCTAAACAGTTTACGCAGAGTATTGCTACAAAATTGTTTTCCATTATCCATCAAAACGCAGCTCGGAACACCATGTACAAGAAACACCTGTTCTTCAACTATCCTAGTAATAATTTCTGCAGTAGCTCGACGAATCGGAAATAAAAGACAGTATTTGGAAAAGCAACACGTAATGACGAGAAGAAAAGTGTTTTGTTTTCTAGACGGTGGTAGTGGACCGACTAAATCCATACTAATCATCTGAAAAGGCCTAGAGCAATGTTTTGGACGACCCATAAGACCTAGAGGTGCATGAGTTGGATGTTTGTAAGCTTTACATGTATGACAGCTGGTGACAAAATAGGCAACATCGCTCAGCATTTTAGGCCAATAAAACTTTAGACAAAGACGTTTATATGTCTTGAAGATACCTAAATGTGCAGAAGTGGGTTCCGAATGATTGCTACCTATAACTTCAGAACGTAGCTCAGCGGGAACAACCTCTTTCCATTCGAACTCACGAGTTAAGGGATTGAGACTTTTTACAAAGCGATATAGTTTATTATTAGAAACTATATAGTTGGAATATGAAGTAGGAGAATTCTGACAACCGTTATAGATGTTTAGATACCACTCATCAGTAGTGCTTGGTGAAGAATTCGGACTCGGGGTGGGAACAACGTCGTTGATCGCGCCGACAGGAATCGACCTAGATAGAGAATCAGGCACGACGTTATCAACACCACGACGGTGTTTAATTTCGAAGTTATAAGCAGAAAGTCTTACTCCCCAGCGAGCGAGACGACCTGTAGGGTTATTAAGATTTAGGAACCACTTCAAAGCAGAATGATCAGTATAGACAACAAATTTTTGACCGTTCTCTAAATAACAACGCCAGTGTTCGATCGCAGATAGAACAGCGAGAGCCTCACGCTCAGTCGCGCTATAATTACGTTCCTGGTTATTCAAAGACTTGCTCATGTAGGCTATCACCTTTTCTTCGCCATCAATGTTCTGAGTTAAAACAGCGCCTACACCCACATTACTAGCATCAGCATGGACTTCAAACGACTTAGTGTAGTCAGGACACGAAAGAATCGGCGTAGAGACCAAACAATCCTTCAATTTAGTAAACGCTTCGTTAGCTTCGTTCGACCAGAAGAACGCCGGTGCATTCTTGCCTTGTGAAGTCAGCTTACTCAGTGGAGTGGCTAAAGAGCTGAAATTAGGAATAAATCGACGATACCAAGATGCTGTTCCTAAAAAACGACGGACCTCCTTGCGGTTAGTAGGGGTAGGATAATTTACTATCGCCTCGACCTTCTCCGGATCTGCATGCAGGCCAGAATAATCAACAACGTAGCCAAGATACTTCAATTTTTGCCTGAAAAATTGACATTTCTTGTAGTTTATCGTAAGGTTTGCCGACTTTAATTTTTCTAATACACGTAGCAATAGAGAGATGTGTTTCTCGAAGGTAGGAGAGACAATAATTATATCATCGATAAAGACAAAGACCATATGCTCAAATTCAGGGTCATAGAACAAAAAATCGACCAATCGCTGTTGCGTAGCTGGAGCGTTGGTTAAACCGAAGGCCATGGACTTAAATTGATACGTTCCGCGCGAGGGGATATAGAAAGCCGTCTTACACCTATCTTCTTCCTTAATCAAAATCTGCCAAAAACTTTTAGATAAATCAAGACTAGATAGATACTTGGCGTCTCGAAGGTTATCTAGAATCTCAGAAATATAAGGTAGATTGTAAGCGTCTTTTCGGGTAACGGAATTCAGTTTTCTGCTGTCCAGGCAGAATCTGAGTTCTCCGTTCTTTTTGGGGGTTAGTAAAACAGGAGAGGACCAGGGGCTTTCGCACTTTTCAACGACGTCTTCCTCCAGCATCTCGTCCAGCTGTTTGACCAACACATTCTGTTTCTCAGGAGACATTCTGTAATATCTTTGACGAATGGGGGCAGCATCCCCAGTGTCAATAGCGTGAGAAATCACGGAAGTTCGACCTAAACCGCACTTCTCATAGGAAATGTCTTGAAACTGTGACATAATGTTATCAGCAGTAATCCGTTGTGTATCGGACAAGTGTTCATAAGCATGAAGATGTTTCGATTCATGAGAAGCAACCTCAGCTAACCTAGCGTCAGATTCGCTAAAGAATAACACGGAACTTAGGTGTTTAGGGAATAAACCAAAACTACGCCAAAAATCCATACCGAGTATAAGGTTATTTTGAATTTGGGGAACCACATAAGCAGTAATTATGTGAAGTTGACCCTCAAATGTAATAGGAAGATAGATCACACCTATCGGTGATAGTTTCTGACCACCTGCAGCTACAAAGTTCACCCTATCACAAACTTGCAGCTTCAAGCCGTTATCCAGAAAACTTTTGTGCGCACCATTACCAAGAATAGTGACACAAGATCCAGAATCCAGTAATCCCGTGACAGTTTTATCAGCTACCTTTATATTTACATAAGGACGAGTGTTTTCCGTGGTTGAAGAATGATCGCGGATTGAAGCGACACTATAGCATGAAAAAAACTTAGAAATAGTATCAAGCCAGCTCTTACAGTCAGCGATGTCAAAATGAGATATCTTTTCACCCTTAATGTCACCACAATCCGAGCCACTTAGTTTTTTTGCTGATATCTAGAACGACAGTCCGGACAGTCAGGTGTACGAACACCTCCCTTACCACATTTAAAACAGATAGGAAAATGTGGTGCTCTACATTCACCCAATGAATGTGTATCAGTCCTACATCTAGGACAGTATGCATGACGTTGGTAGTTAGAGTCTACAGCTGAGACTGGATATTGCCTACTGTTGACAAAGTTCCGATTATTTTGGTAATTATTTTCGTAACCAACGTTGACGTTATACGCAGGCCTATTATTCGTCGCGAAACCTGATTTAGCGGTGGGCTGAGCTTTTTTAAAAGCTAAGTCTGGTGCTAACGTACTAGCAGTCGCACAGGGTGGTTCATGAAAATGCGAAACACGCGCATTGAAAATCTCACTATTTCTACAAATAGTTATCAAGGATTCAATCGACTTGACAGCAGGTGATGCAGCTAACGATGTTGCATAGAATGGACGAATGTTGTGCAGCAGTATCTCCAGCTTATCATCCTCCGAGAGTGCCTTTGACAATCTCGAAAACATTCCTTCCATAATTGACACATAAATAGTAATGTTTTCAGTAACACCCTGTGTACGCGCCCTAATTTCATCTAATAGTCTATAATCATAGTCCGATACGCTAAAATCTCGTTTTAACGCCTCTACAATGTCAGACCACGAGCTAACAGAGTCCTTAATACGCCTGTACCAGTGCAGAGCATCATCAGTGAAAATCTCGAACGCTAAATTTACCAACTTATCAGACGAGACACCTCTAGCAATCACATACTCATCCACTCTCTGAATAAAAGCACGCACGCACGTCTTGCCAGCGTATTTCAGCTTAGCTAGATCGGAAGTGAGGCTTTTTTCACATTTCACTGTGATGTTAGGAATCGCAATAGCATTCTCAGCAACAGTGCTAGTTTGATGAGACAATTTTTTTAAACTATCTAGAGAAATCGCAAGGTTGCTACGGCAGACTTGGAGGACGTCAGATTGAGCTTCCTCAGGACATATACGATCCAACCTATGGGATACGTGATGCAGTATCGCCTCAGTTCTGTAATATTGACCGCGGTCATATTCTGAGTTCAGCGAGGTAATATTAGCAAGGGCTTTGAGTAAGCTCTCCTTGGCTCCCAGAAGATCTACTTCCGCACTCAAATGCGATACCGAGATATCATCAGCTGGTGATTTTTCGGCCAGGGGAATTATTTGTTTCCTGAGGTCCAGAACAGTACCCGGTGTACCTCCTCGAAGCTCAACCTCATACTCCAATTCGGCCTTATTTAGCGACAGATATTTTATAGGAAACGACATGTTTACTACCTATCCAGTAAACTGTACAAATTTACATGAAAGTAAGCAGAGTACACAACTAATGTACGAGAAATCGGCCGTTAAACCTTATTTATTATTTAATAGTCGAATACTTTCCCTACTAAAATCTTCACAATTTATTAATTTATTTTTCGTACTGCGAATTTGGAGGAAAATATTTGTCAACAATAATAATTGTCATGACAACGGCCGTCAGACTGCGACAGAATGTAGAAATGAGGTAGGTACCCAGACAAACGATCAAGTATACTCCTGTCAGACAAAAATAAACACAACAAAATATACAAGCTACGAAAAAGAAATCTAGCGTTCTACGGCGCTCTTATGGCCTAAATACTCTTGACCAGACGTAAAACTTTATCACCAATATTCCCTTAATCTGGGCGCCATTGAAACAGTTAAGACTCTATCCTGACCAAAAGAGATTGTTGGCAGGCTCAAGATACGTTTATTCAGGGTCGTGAGTCGAATATTGGTGATATCGTTGAAACACTGGCTAGCGACTCGCCGGGAATTTGTAGATAGTCTTCAGCTCCTTGGTAGACTCGTGACAAATCCAGCTGGTCCACTTCTCCGGACGTCAACAACAGATATGAATAGCGCCAGGAGGATTTTACGACTCGGCGTGGAACCCCAAAGGTTGGGGATTATAGAGAATTTTTATAGCAACTTCTGCACTTTACAGCAACTCAAAATTCAGCTCCAATACAATACAAAAGGGACTAGCCCATCGCCGCAACTATAGGCGTGACTTGAAAAATTGTGCAGAAGATAGCTACGTCCTCACTTTTCAGAGCTCAAACCAGGACTGCGTCAAAAAAACAATCAGCTGCCAGACGAGATACGAATTACGAAATTTCTAAAGTTTACTTTTTATCTGGCTAATACGCCAGTAGCCAATATGGTCAAAGAGGTAGTACGTTACAATCTATGGGACGAGGACGCCGCGGGACGCAACCAGGTGTGTGAAGCATGGACCCTCATGTTTAAAGTGTCGTACAAGGGGGAATAAACTGTATTCTTGCTTCAGCGGAACAGTTTGTGGACCGGCTGCTGACGCCGGAGGCCGCCAGCCAGCCCTCCGATGCCACTGAGCCGGAGAAGCTGGTTTTCGAACTGCCGCCGTGGTATGACAAGGAGAAGTTTGATAGGTCAGTCCTGTAAAATATTAGCTTTTAGATGGCCACGTCCGCAGGAAATAATTGTATCCCAGCTCCCTACACGCATGTGCGCACTGAGTTTCTGGTGAAATTGTGAAATGGCCATAGGTGCAGTTAGAACACAGACTTTCCCACCGCTTGGCCGTCGCTGTCAAAAATACACTTTAGTAATTGAGCATGTGTCAAGTTACAAATAGTCTTGGACTTGGTCATCCTCTTACTCCTTCCTCTCCCACCAGAGGCCGGGCGTTCTACTGGAGCCATAGCTTCGCGATCGCCACCTCGATGCTGTATGGGCTGGTGGCGGTGTTCGCGGTCCCCTCGATCCTGAACGTCCTGGAAGGCTCGCAGCGCTCCTCCTCGGTGTATACAGCTTACAGGCGCTACCTTAGCACCTTACTGCACACCACATCGTGGTTCGAGACCGAGCTCAAGCCGGGATCCACGTGAGTGGCGGCGCTACTTTTATTATACTACAGGTTACAGGATTCCTTCTCGCCACACATTAGGTTAGGATACCCGTTGTCGTGGGCGTGGGATGTTTCTTCCCCTTTTCCCCAGGGTTCGAACCTTTGACCTTTACAAGGTAGGACTTCGACCGGATTGCTTTTCATCCCACATAAGGGATCATGTACATCCCTTTTCTTGGGAATAAGAGCTAGATAAAGGACTATTTGCAGCTCCACCCTTCATCATGAATAAGCTTGTGTTGAGTATGAGACCGGGTTGAATGGCGTATACTCAACAGTGGGTTCCCTGACAGGCTGATGATGATGATGATGATGACGAGTACGACATAATGTGTGACATAAAGACACCAGGTCGAGGTTCTGCCTCACAAGAGGTCCAACCTTTCGAATCCCGACAAGAAAAAACCCTGTGTGGTATTTTTAGTACACAGGTGTGTAACCAGTGTGGGCCCAGAAGGCCCTGTTTATACCTTTGTTGTGTGTGCCCAGGTCATGGCGTTCGTTGTACACCGTCCGCTCCCGCCACTACCGCGCCGGCCTCGCCGCCAAGCTGCACGGGCACGGCATGATCGCGCAGCGGGACCTCGCCCTCACCACGTGGGGCTTCATCGGCTTCACGGTGCTGAAGCCGCAGCGGCTCGGCATCAGTGCGCTGAGCCCTGGAGACTGGGACGCGTACAACCACTTCTGGAGGGTGCAGAGCTATATGATCGGGATTGAGGACAAGTTAGTAGCACCTTTGGATAAACTGGGCGCTATGAATGTTACCCGCCCCGTAGGGAAGACGCGTTGGGGAGTTTTTTGGAGGAAGAAACGAAGACGCGATGTGTTCGTTCTCAAGCCTTGGTTCTCAAGTTTTCTTTCAGTTGTTCCTCTGTGGGTTGCGGTTCGCGGCTCTGCCTCCCAACCCAAGTGAGAGATCCGGGGTTCGAATCCTGGGTGGGAAAAAAGGCAAAAGAAGCCCCAGGCCTTGGATGTAGTATATATGTAATGTATGACGTCGCTGTTTATGATCCCAATAACAAAGAATGTCCTAGGGTTTTTTCTTCTGCTACGTACGGGAGTAAGAACGTAGTCTTCTTGATTGTGTAAACTTACTACCCGGGCGCACCGTGGGTACGGGTTAATACGCTATTTTACTGCTAGTCAAAATAGATACTTTTTAGGAAACTGTCAAAACGGATGTTCGTGATTTGTATGAAATACTAACCTAGTGACGTCGTCATTAAACGCCGTCTTTTTTACACAAAATTGGCTTTATGAAATATACAACGGCTAGAAATATACAATTCTGATATTGTCAAGCCATTTTGTACATGCTTCGACTTCAGACAGATTCCTAGCGTATTTTCAGACTCTACGCTCTACGTCATTTATTTTGCTTATGTAATGGTATGGAATAGCGTTCCTTTTCATCATAAGTTCTAGTCTCCTCCAAGGACGCGTGGTATTCATAGACCGACTCATGGTATTCACTGTTTTGAAGTGTATGTTGTACTTGCCTTGCTTGAAAACAACAAAGAAAACGTTGCTAATGCTAAATAATGCATAGTTACTTAATAATATGGACGGTCACATCTTGATTAGTGACATGAAATTTTATTTAGGTACCTACCTAGACATATTAAATATGCGGTGCGGTTAGCAACTTATCTTGTACAGGGTGTAACAGAAGGGTGTAGTCATATTTTAGGGGGTTGTTAAGGAGACCATTCTGAGCAACTTTTACTATGAAACCGATTTGATCAGAGCAACTTTATTTTTCATTGCTCCATACTTTTTGGTCCGGGCGGTCAGCTGATTTGTATTGAGAAGTAAAAATTAAAGTTACTCTGACCAAATTGGTTCTATAGTGAAAGTTGCTCAGAATGATGTCCCTAACAACCCCCTAAATAATAATAATAATAATAATAGGTTTTTATTCCAGAAATATCTTACAACACTTCCAATCAAAACATTTAAAATAGGTATATCATTATCATTAATCATCATCACATACACACACAACATTGACTACACCTTTCTGTTACACCCTGTAAAGTGGCATACGGATTACAGCGAAATCAAGTATTTAATCAACATAATCGCCGAATGACTTTGCAGTTCTTGTTGCCAGCGTGTTTAGTTTAGTATGTTAATACGTGCGTTTATTTTGGACCGGGTTTTTATTCTCAAATAACTACAAGGTTGGCTAATAAATATATCTCAACACTTTAAATCCGAATAAATACATGTTTTTATTTTATTTTATTGATGATAAAAAAACAGGGTTCTGTTTGTCTAAGTGTTTGTGAATGTCGAACCGTGGTGGTGGCACACTTTATGGTGGTCAAATGGTACTAGACTTTATATATGCTATAAATATTTTTGGACAGGTTTTATTTAATTAGGTTCAGTAGTTCGAAACAAGGAAACAAGTCAGCCAAATTTTCTTGTTTGTTGAAAATAGTTACTACGTTTGCTCTTGGCTTGACTTGGCGGGGGCGCTGCCGCGCCCCCAGATTACTTATTATATACTTACATACAATATGACTATGCCTTTTTCCCGGAGAAGAGAATGAGAAAGAGAGGAGGGATAGTGAGACTATAGTCTCTTATAGTCTTTATTAAAGACCACTTTCTGCGGTCCTGGCATACAACTTTCGCTTCCTCCACATTCATATAATCAAGTGCGGTTTTCTCAAAAGAGTTTCCACCCGGCTTGCAGATACAACATATGCCAGGAGACCATCGAGGAGACCCGCCAAGTGTTCCAGCTAATCCTCGATCGTGTGTACACGCCGTGCCTCGAGAATGTGCCCGAATACTTCGAGCATATGAGCCGAGTGATGCTGGAGGGAATGTATTTGATCAATCCGACGATCGACGTTGAGGCTGTGATCTACAGCACTAAGTACCTGGCAGACGTGCCCGGGTACATCTATACAGAGAGTCAGAGGATCCGGATGCAGGACCGATTGAGGGAGCATTTGAAGAAGTTGAACAAGCCTCTGGATTCAGGTGAGTGTTTTGACGCAACACAGCTTTACATTGAAGATAAGAATGAACCAAGAAGTATGCACCCTGAACTTTTAGAAATGAGAGTGCCGTTTTACGGAATAAGATATCTGTGTAGGTAGGTATAGCGATAAACGATGTTTACAGCCACTTCTACGCAACTTAAAGCCGGCTATTCACGTGCAGCTGCTGCTGT
The DNA here is from genome assembly GCA_963457715.1 of Argyresthia albistria. Classification (NCBI taxonomy): domain Eukaryota; kingdom Metazoa; phylum Arthropoda; class Insecta; order Lepidoptera; family Argyresthiidae; genus Argyresthia; species Argyresthia albistria. Next base: position 3,580,818 of record OY735274.1, on the reverse strand, counting down.
GTGCGGTAGGAGTGGTGTACTCACTCACACAGCAGGCGGCGTCAGTTTAAGGGCGGGCCCTAGGCAATCAGAACTTAGAATATCATCCTTAACTTATTTTTAGAGGAAATTAAATAAAAAAATAAAAGAGGTTAAACCCAAGCTAAGCAAGTCTAACTGACGAACATACTGTGCCATTTTTATAATGATTAGATAAATAACAAGAACACAAATTCAGATGCGGTGCGAAATTGTAAAATAAAACATAACAACAACTTAGTTTAGTGTCACCACACTCCAAAAGATCATTGGGAAGCTGTATTGTCTATAAAGTAACTGTTTGTCTTTAGAAAATTATAAATTGAGATCCCATCCATTACGACGGCAATGAAATGTTACATGCAAATAAATATATATTTTTCCCTCCAGTAATCAACTCGCGGGATCTGGTGCGGAAGTGTGGGGTCGAAGGTCTCCCAGACACCCCCTCCAAGACCTTCAAATACCACGACTTCGACACCATGGACTCGGTCCCCGAATACAAATACTTAAACTTCCTCGAGAAATACCGACTCAACGCTAACAACTTCCTCTTCGTCCTAAACCAGACGTACCTAGGACGATTATTCTTGAATCTGAACCACCTATGGGCGTTATTCCTGATGAAATATTGTCCTTATTATGCTTTCTTCAAGTTTGGTATCAAGAAGTCTCTAGTAGATATGTTCAAAGAGAGCCAGCGTGATGACACGAAGGCTAAGCTTAATAAAGAGTATCAGGGCCCGAAGCCACCACTGCTCTGGTATAAGGCGGTGTGGGGAATTATCTGGTAATAAATAGATAAGTAGGTACTAATAGTTGAAAAGACTTGGCAGAAATGTTGAACCTCTAGGAATTTAGGTAGAATAGAACATAGGTTTTCGAAACTAGGTTAGGTTATTTGAAGTTTGAACGATGGTAGTTATTACCCGCTTTACCACAACTATATTCAGTTATTTACTTCTCGTTGATGGTTGAATATTATACATAGAGATCACTAAATACGTACCTATCTAATGCTATCATTATGAATTTAGTTTGATAACATATTTTATTAGGTATTCCGTTATCTAATGCTATCATATCATGCTACTGTTTATGATTTTAGTTAGATAACATATTTTATTATACCGTTGACAAGTTTGTGCAATGTTGTACAGATGTAAGTATTATTGACCTAATGACATTAATTTTATTTATTACCTGTTCTCAACTACATATCGTAGTAAATACTTATAAATCACCACATATTACTAATTATATTTTTTATTATCTCGGACTAATTTATATTTTAGCCTTATGACATTTGAGACATTCAAGAGATTTTAGCTAATAAGTACTAATTAATAATGACGAAAATATTCACGCTTGATGTTGATCTTTATTTGAAGATGCAAATGATCTAAAACAAATTGCACAAGGTCTTTACGACACTTTAGCCCTTAATGTACTTACATTCCATTACAAATTGACATGACATAGGTATTATTTTTATAACTTATGGTTATGTATGTGTATGTGGGCTCGAAATGGGGAGGCCTTTGCCCAGCAGTGGGACACATTATAGGCCACGTAAAAAAAATATGGTTTAATCATGATTGTTCTTTAGTCAATATTTTTATAATTTAGTTTTTATATAAGGTGAAGTTCTAATCAACCATGTGTGTGTGATTCCCGGTCCGGTACGTTTTCATTTCATAGGTTTTGATTTTTATCGCCAAGCCATAAGGTTAAAAATCGCGGGCCATTTTTACAACTACTTTTAATTAAATAAATAAAAATAATTCAGCCTTCTCTAGCGAAGAATATTTAGGTGTAAATGAATTAAAGCAAGATGAGAAACTTCTTTGCTGGGGACATCATTATGAGCAACTTCCATTATGAAACCGATTTGATCAGACCAACTGTATTTTTCACTTCTCCATACAAATCAGCTGACCCACTCAGGCCATCTGAGGTCTGATCAAATCGGTTTTATAATAAAAATTGCTCAAAACGGTGTCCCTAACAAAGTAGGTAGTTTCTCATTTTGCGTTAATTCATTTACACCTCCCAGTACATTTTGGCCTGAGTGGGTCAGCTGATATGTATAGAGAAGTGAAAAATAAAGTTGCTCTGATCAAATCGGTTTCTTAGTGAAAGTTGCTCAGAATTATGTCCCTAAAGTAATAAGTAACCCTGTAAGTATTATACACACAATGTGATGTAATAAATGGTGTATTGTAGTGAATTATTGTGGTGGACTTAGATAGCACCGTTTTTAAAGGTGGTCGGTGTCAGGGTAGAGACTAATGCTCAAAGTTGAAAATAAAATCATGAATATACATACTTTGTTTCTTTATTCAATACCTATTGTCATCTTAGCATTCTTGTGTGAACGATGTTATCAGTGGAATTTTAGTTTATTTAATCCTGTTCTTCTCAATTCTCATGAATGAAACCGTGAACTGTTGGCGGCGTTGGCGGCTAGATAAGATCTTACTGATATTGCCTGCGATTTGGGAGGCGACACGAACTATACTAACTAAACTAATTAAAATGGTGTGTTTGAAAATGGAATCTGTGGCCACCGCGCAAGAGCTGACGGATTTGAAGGTTGTCAGTTTAGTGCCTTTAGTTCCTCTAGTTTAGTGGTTTTGACACCTCCCAAATAGCCCCCATTATTTACAAGTCTTTATTATCTGGTACGTACGCATCTGTCAAAAAAAATGTTACATTACCCTCATATTACCTAGAGACTTCCAACGGTATTCCGGCTGATGCGTGACGTTTATTCCAATGACCTTTAGGCGTGTGAGTGACGTTTTCAGGGGGGCGCCAGTTCTAGGCAACCTAATGCAATGAACCTGTCACCGCAGGCCAATAGATCGCTGGACAGCTGTACGTGTACCTTAATGCAACGAACCTGTCATCAACACCGACCCTTCATTCATCATTGGTCATCCATCACTCATCATCATCAAACTAGTTAGTTCCACCACTGGCTCAGCCACAATCCCGATTCCTTCGCAGTAAGTATTGGAGGCATGAAATTCTCCGACCATAGAACGAGGTTCTACTGTACTGTCCTATACAGGGAGCACTTACCCAGTGGAGAGCGCGTAGATAGGTACATTTTCCTTTAAACCACAACTCACCAATTTACGGGCGGCGAGGTGCTCAATGCTCATCCCATACAAATTACTTAGAATTAGTAACCCTTCGTAAAAAAGAGATGGCGTGAGGAGTAAGATTTGTACTAAACGCCATGGTTTCAGTTAACACACTTCTAGGTGGCGCTAATCTTAGAATAAATTCTGTATATCTTAGCGCCATCTCGTGGTATTTGCAATTTTTTGATGGTGCTGATATTAAGCGATATTGGCCTCGAACTAAAGAAGCTTCCGAAGCATCAGTTTACGCAGGTGTCATATTTTGTTCTAGGTGGTCTATCTGTATTAGTATAATATTATATTAGTATCTGTGGTTCCAAAAAGCTGTATATGAAGTTGTGCCTCTTTTCTGCCAACTGAGAAAGACATGTTATTGCATGGAGTAAGAGCTTCATTGCACTGAGTGTTACTTTGAATGACATTGCTGTCTGTTCCAACGCCAACGTGACCTCTATTGAATATTAGGAAACATACTCCTGCAATAGGCTGTTGCCCTGGTACTTATAGAAAGTTGCAAGAGGGAACCACTAGGGTCGGGAGTCGAGAATCGGGAGAATTGCGTGCTAGTGGCTAATAGCGACTTGTCGAAGGAGCCGAGACGCCGCCGCGCGCGCTTCGAACCGGATTTTGCGCTCTCACTATAGACACTGCCAAGCCACACGGAGCCCGATGCTGCTCTGGGAAACTCGTTTAAATTGGAACGCCGCTTCTAAAACGCTTGAAATGGCGTTATTTGGTATTTCGGTAACACATCGCAAATGGATTGCCAGTATTCGCGAGGCATTTTTGAGGCATTCTCGCGGCCTTGCAAATTGCTAATGGAACGCTTATGTTAGTAGCATTGCCCCCCGTACGCGACTCGCGGCCCAGCTGGATTCATAATATAACTGCACGGCAATAGCTATAGTGACGGCGCTAAATTCCGGTTTCTTTGTAGCCAGCGCGGTGCGTCTCGGCACCGTCGACAAGCCACAACCGGATTTTTGGGCCTCGCTATAGCTATTATCTCCATGCCAATCCTGTACGCGACTTTCGGCCCTAGGGCCAGAAGGGAATAAGTACTGTTTTTTTTTTCAGGTAAAGCTTACAGCTTTTAGTATTTTACACAAGTGACATTATAAAATGTTACGCCAATTACAAGGTAGGTACTCAGATATACAATTAAATACAGCAGTTTTAACAACGATGGTTTTCATATTCAAATTCTGTGAATGAGGGTGTGTGTTTTGAATGAACTATCGGGGAAAAGTATTAGTACAGGGTGTAACAGAAAGGGGTGTACAAGCCGAAAGAGGGTTTTTAGGGACATCATTCTGAGAACTTTCACTATGGGACCGACTTGATCAAAGCAACTTTATTTTATTAAATCAGTACATTTCGGGCCTAGCGCTCAGCTGAATGGTGGAGTGAAAAATAAAGTTGCTCTGATCAAGTCGCTCCCATAGTAAAAGTTGTTCAGAATGATTTTCCTAACAACCCTCTTTCGGCTTGTACATCCCTTTCTGTTACGCCCTGAATTCTTCCGCCACGGAACTTCTTCTACGGGACTCCTGGAGAAAAAAGGTATGGGACATCCCCCACCCCGTTGTTATCACTCCACGCACTCCAATAGAAACCACACACCAACT
>OY735274.1:3492901-3575820 GCA_963457715.1 Argyresthia albistria | reverse complement strand
ACACCCTGTATAGAGTGCACAGTAAATTTTCACAAACATTTATAGGCAATTAACAGTAGGTACCTACAGCTGTGTGGTGATGTGACTGTACCATGGCAATGAAATGGCCCTGACTCAGCAATGTCACAGACTGGTCTGTGACGCCAGGGCCAAGAGACAATACGCGGTTTTACTGCTATAGTCGAAATAGATACTTTTGAGGAACAATGAAAACGACAAAACATCCTGTATAAAACTGTAGTTATATACAGGGCGTTCTAGCTAGCTTTGACCTCTCTTTCTCGCATAGGGTAAAGTGAGGTAGAAAGCTGACAGTTCACTAGAACAAAAGAAACTTGGCTCCAAAGCCTATATAAAAAATAGGAATGACATCTGCAATGAAAAAAAATGCAACGCATTAAAGTACAGCTTTCCAATGATCTTATGGCGCGCGGTGACAAATGGAACTTACGCTTGATGATCAACGAGGAATGAAAGGTCCGTGTAATGACAGGTTCATTGCATTAAGTTGCATAGAAGTGGCGCCCGCCTGTAAACGCCAAGATATCGTTGGAAGACTGTACAGAATTGTCAACTTAACTGTGAAATGAAGTGTATGGCTTCTGCGTTTCACCGAATAGTTCCTTTGGATCAAGGCATTTTCGTACTTAACCTTTGACAATAAAGACTTCGACAAAGGAACTAATTGATGAAACGCATTCCAGTATTGCCATTATTTGGGGAATGGCCGTCGTTGTTCTGAATTCTGACATTCACAGATAACTTGGCACAGACCCGCCAAGGTCTGTACTGTATAATAATAATTGAACGTAGTCTAACCTGCGTGCGTGCAATAGCCTCAATAGCCACCTTATCCCTCGCGTGGTCGAACGGGTCGCTGCGCAGGCGCGTGTTGTGATGCTGCAGCCGCGGCTTGCCGGGCGGCGCGCGGTCGGCGCCGGCCGGCACGTACATTATGTAGTTGCGCGCGGTGAACGCCCATGTCGCCAGCTGGCAGGTTTACAACGACTATAGTTACTGCTGTTCTTGTATGAGGTGGCGGAGGGACAGTTGTTAATTGTGACAACTTGTATGAGGTGGCGGAGGGACAGTTGTTAATTGTGACAACTTGTATGAGGTGGCGGAGGGACAGTTGTTAATTGTGACAACTTTTCAGGTAACAAAACGCTATTTTACTGCTAGTCAAAATAGATACTTTTTTGGAACCGTCAAAAGGCCAAAGTTCGTGTTTCTATGAAATACTAACCAAATGACGTCATCGTTAAATGCTGTCTTTTTTACACAAAATTGGATTTACAAGAACACAATTCTGTTATTGTCAAGTCATCTAATGATCCTGGATGAATGAATAATCCTTTACAAATATTTGCCGATGACAGATGCGGGACGCAGGGTTGGTGGTCGTAGTTCTATAGGAATTCATAGACAACAATCAAATACGTTGCCTGTCTGCCTGCGTTGCGTGTCGGTAGATGTATGTCCAGCTTATACTAGCGCTTCCATAAATTCGTCGTAATATAGAGTAGAAAAATGTATAAAGGCGAGTGTACACGACGGAAATAGATAGTCGATTGTGAAACCACGGAACCACGACAACATAAGTAATTCCACTGCGGAACCCTATTTTAACGAAGGAATGTTGTTTACGAGTTGGGTACGCACACAAAAAATTGGTGGATAATGTAGATCATTCTAGACTGCTATTGTTGCTTGTTTGCTTGTTGTAGATCATTCTAGACTGCTATTGTTACTTGTTTACTCTAAGTAGGTTGTTGTTTATTTGAAGGGTGGAATTATCTAGAACCCAATTTTTCGGGTATAAATACAGAGTCGAGTTCCGGGGTAGTCACTTCTCAGTCAGATCAGATCTCAGTAAGATCACTTCTTAGTAATATCTCAGTAAGATTACTTCTCAGTCTTAGTAAGTTCTCATTCAGTCAAGTACGAGATACAAGACTCGAAATAGTAAAGTGCATATAGTGAGTGTAATAATTAGTGTCCATAGTATAAGTGAAGTGATTGTGATAGTGTCTCAGTATTTAGTGTCATAGTATTAAAGTCAGTGCTTTTCGTCATAATTATCAGTGTTTTTCTTCACTCGTATTGGAGTGGTGCAGATACCGGATAGTACGTTTGAGTGGTGTTCAGAAGGCAAATTCCTGTACCCCACATTTTTGGTCCTTCGAGCCGGATTACTGCATCATCATGCCACCAGTAACGAGGTCTTCAGCGAAGAAAGACGACGGAAAAGTGCAAGAGTCTATGGCAGACAACGTCACAACAAGCGTCACCACCGGCAACACGTCAGCAGAGTCTCTTGCATCATGTAGTGGCATACCTCCTAGGCCTGTCAGCGGTCCGCCCTTCGTCGGGTTTCCGGATTCCGCTGTGGAGGCTGCCAGCGAGGACTCTGTAGGCTTCGGCGGCGTGCCTCATGCTCATGTCAGCGGTGTACCTTCACCATTATCGCAAGGTGCCGCTCATGAGGCCGTCCATGCTTCGGGTGATTCCTCAGAGACCGGCAACACGGTCATCACTTCGGACGGGCATACACTACACCGAGGCGGTCCGGGCGACGAAGTTCTATCATCGACTTTGGTTGCAAACCGCACAAGGCGGTCATCACGTTGCTCCAGCGTCACCGGATCCAGCACATCAAGGAAGTCGATCAAGAAGCAGCGGGCTATTGAACGGGCTCGGCTAGAAATGGAGTTAGCTATCGCAGACAAGAAGTTAGCTATCTCGATGTCAGACAAGAAGATAGTCGAAGCCAAGAAGCTGCTATTTATCGCTGAGGAGTCAAGCGATGAAGATGAAGAGGATGAGGTCAAGTCAGTTGTCGATGCGGGACCTGACCCGTTAGCACAGAAGATCGATGATTGGCTACAGCTTCACGACCAACCGCATCCTTCGCGCCGTGACAATGCAAGCTACCTACAGCAATCTGCATCAAAGCCAGCAGTGCCAGTCGCAGAACTCATTGGATTGGAAGCGCCGCAAGCTACTGAGAGGTCGACGTCCATCAGTCCTCTGGCAGCAGCAAACACTGCAGCGCCGCGGCCGAGCACGAGCTTTGCAAGATATCCTGTCAAGGACGGTGCGATTGCCGGTTCAACACCGGCGGGAGTACAACAAGAGGCGCCGAAGGTTAAAGAAGAAACAGCGCCACAACCTGCTGCTGATGTCACACGGACTCTAATGGAAGGTCTGCAGCAGTTGATTTCTGCCAACGTTGCCATGGCTACGTCCGCACAGACTCTCCGACCAACTCTGGCTCCCAAGTACATATCGGAGCTACCCGCGTTTGATGGCAAAGTAGGAGAGTGGCTAACGTTTGCCGAAATATATGATGAAACGAAATCGCGTTTCGACGAAGGAGAGAACAAGGCACGCTTGAGAAAGTGTCTGAAAGGGGCTGCAAAAGACATCGCCGACGGATTATTGAGAGCTGGCGTTGGGACTGCTGACATAATGGAGGAGCTTCAGCGCAACTTTGGCCGGCCTGATGCAATCATAGCCATGGAAAGAGAGAAGCTGCGCACATTGCCGAAGCTCACTAATCAGCCAAGTGACATAGTGGCATTTGCATCCAAAGTAGGCACAGCCGCTGCCACTATCCAAGCTCTCAAAAAGCCTGCATATCTTCACGACCCAACAACGGTCCACATGATTGAAGATAAGTTGACACCACTCTACCTTTCCCGATGGTTTGACTTTGAAGAGCAGCAGCCTGAAGATCAACCCGAGCTCCTGAAGATGGCTGCCTTTCTGCGAGCAGAAAGCTTAAGAAATAGTCGTCACACACGTCCCGAGGAGCTGCGAATCGAGCACAAAAAAGAACCACCACGACGGGAACAGTACCCTCCGGTGAGGAAACAGCAGCAACGCGCGCATGTTGCGGACTCTACCTCTCAAGAACCCCAATGTCGTGTATGTGGATTAAGCGGCCATCGCATCAAAAAGTGTAAGATCTTTCTAGAAGCAGATATGAAGAAACGATATGGATTGGCAAAGGACAAGAACGTTTGCTACAGATGTCTGAGGCACCGCAACTTTGCACATAAGTGTAAATACAAGCCATGCGGTGTTGAAGGCTGCGAGCGATCCCACCATCGTCTTCTTCACACGGACGAACCGCCGACACAACATACTCCAGAGAACGACGGCTCCGGATCCTCGCGAGAATCACCTAAGATTCACCGGATCACTTCAACCACGAGTGGAACTGAAGCTTGTCAAGCCAGGAAGACTGCCTCATATCTGAAGGTATTACCTGTCACAATAACAGAACCTAAAGGCAGCATGGACACCTACGCGTTCCTGGACGACGGTTCGACAGTTACGCTGCTATCTAAAGAAATGGCCAACAACATTGGAGCAAAGGGTCCTCAAAAGCCTTTGCATATTGAAGGAGTCGCAGGCACCCGACGAATATCTTTGATGGAGTCAGAAACCGTGAACTTCAGTCTGCGTGGCAAACATGCAAACAAAACGCATGTCATCACCGCACGCACTATAGATGACTTGGGTATGTCATCTCAGACTATATCAGCTGACGTCGTGAAGGATTGCTACCACCTGAAAGAAATCAGCGATCAACTGGTCTACGACAATGCTACACCGACGATCCTTATTGGCCAGGACAATTGGCACCTGTTGTTGCCAAGTGTTGTAAGAAGCGGAGAGAAGGGCCAGCCAATCGCCTCGCTTACTGAGCTAGGCTGGGTCCTTCATGGCACTGGATCTACGCAGTGCCTACAACACGTCCATCGCATTTCCAGCCTATATGAAGAAAGGGATCAGCAAATTCGAGACCACTTCGCGATTGAATCACATGGCGGAGAAGCTAAACGCCCTAGCTCTGACCCCGAAGTGCGCGCCATTCAAATATTGGAAGAGACACCAGAGCGACTTTCCAGCGGTGCATTCGAGACAGGATTACCGTCGAAAACTAAGAATCCTGCCCCAAGCAACGACGAAGCAGCGCTGCACATACCTCAGGGAGTCGAGAAGAAAATAAAGGTCTCAGACGACGCGACCAGAGCTCCAGAAGACATTGGACCACAACAAAGTTGGTCCATAAGACTTGAATTACTCGCAAGCGAGAAAAACAAGCCAGGACAAGAAGAGGCACCACCTTCGCCTGAAGATACTGGCGAAGAGAAAAAAGTAAAGATTGGTGCCACCAAGCATACAAGGATATGTCTACGGGAAGCCTTGCCAGAAAAATCCAGATTTTCTTCGTGGCTGCAGCACATGAGAACAACTGGCAGAGTCCTGCCGTTTATTGATCTCAGTCGCAAGAAGAAATGCTCAGCCAGGAAAAGAAGTCAGAAGAATCCCGATGCAGATCAAGACTGGCAACGAAATAACCGTAAAAAGAAGACCTGGAGAATCCCACAACGACATGCAGATATGTTGAGGGCACGTTGGCTCAAGGAATATCTGCCTGAACTCCAACAGCGGCAGGAGCCACCCGATAAAAGAAAGCCTATCACGGCTGACGACTTGGTCCTCATTGTCAACGATACACTGCACAGAGACAGTTGGCCACGTGAAATCGTGACTACAGTGTACACAGGACCGGACGGCATCATCAGAACTGTGGATATCCCGACCAGCCACGGAATACTACGGCGGCCCACAAAGAAGCTTGTCGTCGTAATGCCAGCGTCGTGTACACGAGATGATAGTGCAGCTAGGCTACACCGGCGGGAGAAATGTACACGACGGAAATAGATAGTCGATTGTGAAACCACGGAACCACGACAACATAAGTAATTCCACTGCGGAACCCTATTTTAACGAAGGAATGTTGTTTACGAGTTGGGTACGCACACAAAAAATTGGTGGATAATGTAGATCATTCTAGACTGCTATTGTTGCTTGTTTGCTTGTTGTAGATCATTCTAGACTGCTATTGTTACTTGTTTACTCTAAGTAGGTTGTTGTTTATTTGAAGGGTGGAATTATCTAGAACCCAATTTTTCGGGTATAAATACAGAGTCGAGTTCCGGGGTAGTCACTTCTCAGTCAGATCAGATCTCAGTAAGATCACTTCTTAGTAATATCTCAGTAAGATTACTTCTCAGTCTTAGTAAGTTCTCATTCAGTCAAGTACGAGATACAAGACTCGAAATAGTAAAGTGCATATAGTGAGTGTAATAATTAGTGTCCATAGTATAAGTGAAGTGATTGTGATAGTGTCTCAGTATTTAGTGTCATAGTATTAAAGTCAGTGCTTTTCGTCATAATTATCAGTGTTTTTCTTCACTCGTATTGGAGTGGTGCAGATACCGGATAGTACGTTTGAGTGGTGTTCAGAAGGCAAATTCCTGTACCCCACAGCGAGCTTATCCCTAACAAGAGATTTCTTCCAGCAAACCATGCTTTCTCTTAACTGGTTCACTCTCAGAAGCACACCGGTCGAACAAACGAACAATGGAGAACAATATAGATAAGATGTGTCGACGAGAGGGACGAGGACCTTTTGTGTTTTGCAGAAAATGTCATGAGATTATAAATGTCTATGCTCTAATAAGTAGCCACAAATGACAAACCTCCGTGGGCCGCTCCCTCTGGTCGGCCTGCGCCTCTATGCTCGGCAGCTCCACGGCGGCCGCCGCGAGCGCGCGTGACGTCACTTCCGCCTGCAACGTGGAGGCGAGCTTGCTCGCGCGCTTCCGGTCTTCCAGCGCGATCACGCGGTCGTAGCTCGCGTTGTCTTCGCTGGTGTGCGCGGAGAGGAATGAATCTGGCGCGGCGTAAAGATAATCTGATTAAAAGGTTTCCAGACAGTGGAGGCGGGTGGATTTCCACATCGTTATCCACCAAGGTGACCCAGTTGTGCCTCCGGCACACCTCCGATAGAAAACTCGGAAAATAATAACCTATTACTACTACATAAAGTCATGATGTTTCTCTCTCTCCCTCATCTCACGTGGGAAATTAAATGGTATGTGCATTTAGCTATAAGCTCTAAAAATGGCTCAATATTGGAAAGGGCTAGGATAGAATAAATTCATTACTAGCTAGCACATCACTTTACAGTACTTAACACTAATACATAATATTAGGTTACACCAAAACTCGGAACCCTGAAAACAGGGTAGAGAAGACCTATTATGCTGCAGGGTGCATGGTGATGTTCTTTTGGCAACAGAAACTATAATTTCTTTTAAAATCATGGACAAATAAATAAAAAGAATTAAGAAGATTTGAAAAGTATCATATGAAAATCTCAATTTTCATCTATGGCTTACGTCATAAGATTCCGGTATGTATAGTCTATACACACTATTACGGTCATCCTACTGCCCAGTAGCTTATACTAGGTGACAGTACCGCCTGCCATTTTCGGGGCGTCTTTCGCAACAATCGACATTCAGCCACTCACTTCATATTTTGATGCTTCGGCGTTTCTATGATTCATCGTTTAGCAAACAATTCTAAATAACATACCTAGACTGTGATTGTCAATGATATCCTTAGGTTTCTCTTTGGCTGTGATAATTTCCAACTCATCTGGCCTCTGTTCTCTGACAGTCGGTGCTGGGGGTGAGTATGGTCTGTCCGCATTTGGAGTGTCAAATGTGGCTGGTGAATTATCTGAAATATATATATTATGTTGCATGTAATGTAATGAAAGGCATATGTCCTGCAGTGGATGCAAAAATGCTGAAGAAGAAGAATGTAATGAACTAATGACCTGTGTTTAGTCTGGATTTTACCAATGAAAAGTGAAAAGCTATACGGAGCTATAACCTATCCCCCGGGGATAACTTGTATGACAAATGACAGTTCAAAATGAGGTGATCCCATCTAGGTGACACTGGTGTCTATGAAAAAGTTACAAGTTATCCCCGGGATAGTAAAGTTATTCTCCGGATAACTTTTTGTTGGTAAAATCCAGCCTTGTTTATTCAAAACAATACTTAGCTTGTATGGCCATAAAGACTAAACGCCTACGCAGACAGGGATGGCATTGCAAGATTTTAACAATGGACATTCAAACATATCAATATAGAAATAAGACATAAATTGATAATGTTTAAAATTATGCCATGGCATTATTTGAAAGCATATCAATTTATGTCTTATTTCTATAGGGATGTGTTTGAATGTCCATTGGTAAAAATTTAAAAGCCCTTGCCATGCTGTCCCAGTGTGCGTAGGCCATTAATTAAACTTACATGGTTCAGTGGGTGGCCGACTGCCACTGTACTTCATTGTGATCTCCCGGAGGCGAGCATAGTCCTTATTCTCTGTAGCTTCGAGGAACTCATTTTGTGCTTTTAATTTCTCCAAGTCCGGAAAAAAGTCTCTTTGAATAATTTTTGATATGCCCTGAAATCGAAATAAAGAATGCGACATATTATATTACTGACAAACTCTGCACTGTTTCTGTCATGTAAATAAAGTATGTTGCTCTATGATACTGTATAGCCCTTGGGCTGGCAAATACCCGCAGCGGGCAGATTTCAAAATAAGTTGACTGGAAAACGCCCGCAGCGGGGGGACTAAGATAGTAAAGTAAAAAATAAAGTAAATGTAGCCCATTAATGTCCCCACCGAGGAGCACAGGCCTTTACTCGGATCCGAGTAAGATTGAGCCATACTCCACCACGCTGGCTCAGTGCGGGTTGGTGAAGGGGTTTTTACGACTACTACATACTACGAAGTAGTGATAGTAGCCGGGACCTACAGTTTAACGTGCCATCCGAAACACGGAGCGTCCGATAATGTACTTAAGACAAATTAATCATCTCATTGGTACATGGTCAGCACCGGGATTCGAACCTGCATCTCTTGCGTGAGAAGCAAGGTGAAACCCACTAGACCACGGAGCACACTAAGATAGTAGCGAAAAAAAAACATGATTTTCTTTAGAAATGTATTATTTTTAATGTTTTTTTTTGTACATATTGTATAAATAAAACACAAAGTTAGTAAAAAAGTGCTTAATTTAATAATATTTGGTTTCTTGTCATAAAAACGGAAAACAGTCATAAATGATAGGTTTGACCTTGGACTAAGATTGTAGCGAAAAAAAAACATGATTTTCTTTAGAAATGTATTATTTTTAGGTGATAAACAGGTTGGTGTTGTACATATCGTATAAATAAAACACAAAATTAGTAAAAAAGTGCTTAATTTAAAACATATTTGGGTTTGTCATAAAAACGGAAAAAAGTCATAAATGCTAGGTTTGACCTTGGACAGCTAGGCTCACGAATACATTATTGTTTTCATTCTTATACATTAAACTAGTTTGTTTCATGGCGATTCTAAAAATATAGGGGGTTCCTATACTTTTATACAATAATATGCCGTGAGCGACGTTTTAGTAGGCGCAGGAACAGCCCGCGGTGACCACCCACAAAGCCTCTGCCAGTCTAGCGTAAATTTCAAAATGCGGGCCGCAACGAGAAGGGATAAATGCATTACTTGGAGTTAGTGAGCATGTGAAACATATGTTGCTTAAAACTTTTATGTTTGTATTCTTCATTACCAGAGTACGTATCAGGAACCAGGCTATCTAGATAAAACTTACCTCTACGTAAATGTCCTCGTTGAGAACTGTGGTCTTTAAGTTAGCAGATTTCTTCACAGGCACCTTTGGAACTTTGAAAACACTACACTCAGTTTTTAACAGTTCCATATTCCGTAATGCAGCCTCTCCAGGCCTAGAAGGAGTCTTATTATCTGCCATTATGTATTAGTCATCTAATCAAGCTTACATGAACCTTAAAACTTTGCTGCAATAATCACGGGAAAGTAATATAATTTCAATTTATTTTGATATTTTCACGATTTCATTTTCTTTTTTTTTCTTTTTTTTCACATCTTTATCCTTTCGGAAAGGCAAAGGCCTCAGAGCCGTACAGCCTGATCATTTTCTTTTTCTTTCTTGAATTGAAGGTTTGAAGGTATTTTTTTTTTCGCCTCGCACAGACAGTTTTTTTTTAAAGCAACAACAGTTGCCAACCTAACGAACCAAAATCGATCGATTGATAGTTCCCTTCCGAGACTCGTGCAAAGAAAACTACAGGATATTTTCCGAATGTCTTTGGGACGTTTACGGTCTGTTTTGTTTGGAGGTGTGCCCACGCAGCAGCAGCAGCACACACGGTGAAAAGCAACTACAACGAAACCCTTTTGAAATTATTGATTTGAAACCAGTTTCAATCTTTTTCCACACACGCGGCAACCTAATGTAGGTACCATGTAATCCGATTTCCGATCCTAATCGAGTTTCAACGCAACTAACTTGCAACCATTAAGCTACTATAACTACTTACGTACGCTAGTAATAGTAGTTCAATGTTTGCAACGCGTTTCAAACCGGTTTCAAAATGGTTGCGTTGCGTCATGTGCGGTCTCTGCTAAAGATGAGAATAATGGTTGATTTTTTTTATTGGTTAATGGTTAGTTGATAAATAAAAATATCGATAATTATTTTGGTTGAAAATATTAGTTAACACAATAAAATGAATAAAACAAACAATCAACCATTCACCTGCCAATAAAAATATCACTTTCGTAAGGAACATCGCCCAAACAGTAAATGTGTTTTATTATAAGAGAAATAGAGCATACATTGAACAATCATTTGTTCACCGTTCGATCGAATATTATTAATATTATCAAATGGTTATTTGATATCAAATATCCCCAACAGTAAATAATGTGTGTTATCGTAAGAGAGATAGCGCCTACAATTGAATGCACGCGTAACGAACGAAATTGAACACCTGACACCTGTGCCTGTGACGTTGCCGCTCCGACGAAAGAAGCAGCGCGGCACGTGCGGGAAGTCGGGAATGCGCGACGTTGCCATTTGTCAATTTGATAATTATATCGATATCGGAACGAGTTGATAAAAAATTGGTTGCCTGTAAAGTCGGTATACGGGCGAAAGTTTTACGTGACAACGACTTTGAGTGGTAAAATAATTTTAATGTGAATATTCATTCGTATAGTAGGAAGAAGGATGAAATAATAGTAACAATTTAAAACATTTATTTATACAAAGAATTAGTGGAAGGCACGCGTCCCTTTCACTTTTTATGTCTGTCTCTCTCGCTCTTAGGCGGGCTAACCATGCCCGAGTGGAAGGGACGCGTGCCTCTCACTCGCTCTCATTGTGAGCGCATAACGTGAGCGGAGCGTAACGCAGTTTCTTGAAGTGTCACCCGGCAAACCAATTTATAAGACGTTGTCACGTCAAAATATTAGTTGATATTTTTATTCGATTGTGTTAAGTTTGTTTATTGAATATCATAGTTAAATAAAATTATTTGTTAATTTTAATGGTTGATGGTTATATTAATCTGAGATATTAATCATCTCTAGTATCTGCTGAGGGTCTCTGGTCTCTCAAAGGAGTCTAGACATAAACTCAAATGAAACTCAAAAGTAACTGCAAGTTTCGTTGTGTGTGCTGGGTGGGTGACCATTATAACCAAAGGGTGCTCACCCATACAAATTAGAATTAGTACTAACCCTTCGTTCTTAAAAAAGAGATGGCGTGAGGAGTAAGATTTATACTTTTCATTTCAGTTAACATACTTCTAGGTGGCGCTAATTATAGAATATATCCTATATATCTAAGCGCCATCTCGTAGTATTTGCAATTTTTCGATGATGCTGCACCAAGCGATAATGGCCTCGAAGTCCTCGAACTAAAGAAGCTTACGTAGCATCTCAGTTTACGCCAGTGTCATATTTTGTTCTAGGTGATCTATCTGTATAATTATGTCTGTATTAACACTCATAAATAACATTATAGTTTCAGAGCCATAAAATAGAATCACGCCTTTTACTTCCCATACAGGGTGGCAAAGGCACAACTGTGCCCACTTTATCCAGTCTAATTCAATACCTACTCCATTTTGCGTGACAGGGGACTAGTCCATCGCCACAGTTATGGAGTAATAACATAACATAACATAAAAATCAGGTCAAATAATGAAGGTCTCCTCACGATCATTTCCATCCTCGTTGCAGCGTCCGTATAACGTGTACTTAAAAATGATTTTCTCATTGGTAAATGGTCAGTACCGGGATGTGACCAGGATTCAAACTTGCATCTCCTGGATGAGTGAAAAGTGAGTGCATGCATTACGCGACAGACTTGGGGCGGGGGAGGTATGCGCAAGAACGAATACTGGAGTTCAAAGTTCCAAAGGACAAAAATCCACGAATGAGCACCGTCACCTGCCTATCTAATAATTCTTCAATTTCATTAGCTTACATCGTTCTGTTATCTTATCTCATTGGATTCTAACTAGAAAAGTAGTAGCAATGTGTCACTTTACTTGGATCACTTCGATATTGCAGTTTTATGAAAACATGTGCGCTCTTGCTATTTAAAAACCCACAAATAAAATTACATAAAATTATTTATTCCAGAATTAATTAACTCTAAGACACAGTCAACACTAGGATTTCTTGGGCTTCTTGTAGACGTACTCTCTCAGATAGAAGTCCGTGAACAGGTAGAGCATGAAGATGTTGTGCGGGAGGAAGGCCATTGAGACCCACTTGGGGTACTCACAGGACGGCTCGAACAACACGTGCCCGAAGTGTAGGATCAACAGCAGGAATTGTAACTGGAATTTAAAATAAATGCAATAGTTCAATTGTTTTTAAATAAGCGGAAAAAAGGCTTGTCCTTAGATGAATAGTTGTAGTCAGAATTGCTCGGAAATGTATCTCTTACCAAGATATAAATACAATATGCCATATATTGAATATGGCATCGTATAGTTCCTGATGTGAGTGACAGTTACAGAGGTATAAATAACTAAACCGATATCGATAGTTAAATAAAAGGTAGGTACTCACAATCTGCATCTGAGTGATGTACTTCTTCCACCAGCGCCGAACCCACTCCGGCTTTGTGATGGCGATCAGGTAGTACGTGTACATCACCGCGTGCACCAGTGAGTTTATGAACCCGAGCATCACGCCGTGGCCGCCTGGAATACAGAGGGAAGATTATGTATAGTCAGGCCATAAAAACTCGAGTTAACTCCGAATAATTTTGTAGTGACATATTTTGTGACATTCAACAGTGGACCCACTGGTGGATCTACGTGGTCGGAAATTCGGAATGGTGGTTCAAAGTACGAGTAGACTGGTCTGGTACCCACCTGGCACATACTTGGTGCCGATGTAGCCCAGTAGGCACATGCCCATGTGATGGTACACGTGTAGGAATGAAACGTGTGTGAATTTCTTGCGAAGCACGAAGAATACCTGCCGGGAGAGAACGCCGAACATATATCAATGGGGACAGAGCAAACGATACTATTGCGACGCAGAACAGACACAATAAGGTCAGGATCAGGAATAAGTTATGTGCTCGCTACAAAGTTAAAAATGCTGTTAAGTGTTAAATCGTTATTCGACATGGCATGAAAACTAAGTAGTAAACGTAAGCTTACCGTGTCTATCAGGTCACAAAGTTTGATCATGTAGTACATCCACACATAGAACACCACCTGTTTCTCTAGCGGCGTTCTTTCGTAGACCATCTTTTGACACCACCAACTGTAGTAGCCAGGAATGTACAATATTGTGACGCACTGAAACAACAATACAACGTTGGAAGACTGTACAACTGTATCATACAAAGGAAGGAAGCCAGTGGTTCATGTGTACTTGGAGGAAGGAAGAGATAAACAAGGAGTTTCATTGATCTGAGGTTTGATAAAGTTCATGACTATGGCCCATTGCGCTCCGCATGCGCTGTGATACGCTTGGTTTTGGAGGTTTGGCCACTTTGACTTTTTTTTGTGTAACATACCGTATGTTTTCTTGTATTTTTTGTAAATTGGTTTGTATCACCCCTCATTATGCAACAGTTTCATGAACTACTATTTTAATGTGTCACTGATCGTTCAATTTGAGAGAGATTATATAGATGCTTTTGATGATTCCTTACTAATGGTGGTCATAAAAAAGCTAAAACAAAGTTTCTGGATAACATAATTTCTTAGCTCGTTTTCACCTTAATATGTTCGGACGCCGATTTAATCGAAAAATTGCCTATTAAGAACAACTTTACTTTTAATATTTAAGCTTATGAATTTTCCAAGTTTTTAAAAGTAGTTTGAACCTATGATCCATCAATTATTTCTTAATCTAAGTATAAATGTAATCGATGGAACCCTATAATTGGATTTATCTCTTAAGTTTTTGTAGTAACATTTTTATAATGATAAATAATAAGGGTGGCTTCCTGAATAAATAAATAAATTTTGTATTTTTAACAGAATTTTGAAAATGTAACTCCGTCCAAATCAAACCTAAAGTTTTCACTTTCGACCCTTTTTTCGGTAACTTATACTTTATAATGGAGAATGTTGTGTGATTGATTCTAACGTATGAAAAAGTGATTCAATCAATACCATCATGCTAGAGAAAAATGACACAAAATATCTAACTATTAAAAAAGTTATGATTATTTTATGTTGATGCGGTAAAATTCGCAAATCACTTTAAAAAAATCATAACTTCTAAACCGCTAAAAATCGCGGAACATACATAGGGTATTTTCGGATACACCCAGGCATGAGGAATCAAAAAAAATAATTTTGGACGTCACTTTTTGGACCACCACCACCTTTGTTGTCTGTATTTCGGTATGGAACATTCGATTCAAGATAGGTATCACATGTGAATAAGACTAGTGTAAGGTAAGTATTATGTAAAGCTCGAAGTGCCGTCACACGGTGCTGTGCATTTTACATCATTATAACAGGATTCAATTTATATCTACATTTCGCTCGGCGGGCTGGAAATACAAGCTGAATGACATAGCGCGTATAATAGCGCATTCCTGGTCATCAGTAACTTGATTTAAACATTTGTATACTTATACATACCGGGTGTTTGGAGTATGAAGCAACAAAACTTTTTGAGGAGTTAGGGACATAATTTTGAACAACTTTCACTAAACCAAGTTGCTCTGAACTTTATTTTTGACTTCTCTATACAAATCATCTGATAACCGCTCGGCGCAAAATGTATTGAAATGTCAAAAAAAAAAACAGTTTTCATAGTAAAAGTTGTTCAGAATGATGTCCGCTACTCCCGAAAAAAAAATGTCGCCCCATTCTCCAAACACCCTTTATAGATAATTATTAACAATAGGAACGGGAACTAATATTTGACTCTGACTAAATACACAATTTATTTAAGTATACTTATTGCAATTATCTTTAGGCTCAAAAAATATGATAACATTAGGTATGTATATGTACTTACGATAAGTCTTAGTGTAGTTTAGTTTAACTTTGTGTTTAAAATAACGCGCTCGATCAAGTACAAAACATCAAACAAACCTGGTAATTTACTATGAATAAATATTTCTTAAATCAGGTTGCTAGGATCAGAATTACCATATTACCAATAAGTCTAATTGTGATTTTAACCCACCTTAAAAGCTAGAAATCCCGACAGGAAAATCTGTACGGCATTGTAGAAGGTAATGAGCCGCTTCAGCTGGAAGGGTTCTCTGTCCTTCATCAGCTCCGGGCCCCATTTGCGGACGAAGCGGTGGTAGAGGAACACAATGATCACCAGGGGCAGGGGCCCGGAGACCATCGGGAAACCCATTGTGCGAGGATCTGGTGGGCACAAATGGACAGCGTCATAGTCGGTGGCTCTAAATGCACCACCACCCACCACAGGTGTCGCGGTACGGTCGCCTGTGTCTAAAAGTATACGGGCGTTCGCGTTCGGGCGGTCATATTTTAAAGTGAATCTCGCTTTGTATACTTTTAGGCGCAGGCGACCGTACATCAAGTAATTAAATTAGGTACATAAAGACAAAATAGAGTATATCTATATAGATATACTATATCTATATAGATATACTCTATTTTGCCTATAATATACCTACGTATGGTAATATATGAAAACTATCATTCAAATAAACAGTGACGTCGAACTTTGACCTCAAAAATCGTTACCCTGCTGAATCGATTAAGTATGTCGGTATTCAATTGAAACAATGAGAAGGCACATTTAAATTACATGAAGGGAAAACAAATGTTAGACAAACCTAATAGATAATAGGTAAAAATTCCTGGTTAAAAATAGGTAGGTACTACCATAGAACAAGTATTAGAACTAGTATTTGCTCTATGCTACTAGCTACTACCTACGGTCCGCAAGCCGGTCTGCAGACATACTCCAACCTTTTTACGATTCAAATCCGATAGTTCTTTTACAATGGTTAGGTAGTTTTTTTTCGGATAGATTAGGTAGGTACCTACCTCATTTACTCTCATAAGGTACTTCATAAATCATCATGGCTTGGTATTAAATTAGTATGTAGCCCAGCTAATTGTGTTGCAGACTGTACCTACGTAAAGGTCGGTGTTCCTCTGTAGAAATACCTACTTGAGTAATTTAGTGGTTCAAAGCGTTCAAAGGTAGGTAAGGTAATTTTGGTTCACGAAACGCTTCTTCGTAATTTTCCCGACATCTCATGTCCTAGGTACACGCTTAGCGTTGCCAGACGTCCGGATAAAGCCGGACATGGTTAGGCTTTTTAGATGATTGTCCGGCCAAATTTCAGGCTGTCCGGCCAGTCCAGATTTTGTTAGGCTTTTAATTTCCTCTCAAGACTCAACACAGCCATAGCAAAACACTTCCCAATGCTTACTCTATGAAACGTCGTACAATAGTTATGGGAAAGTGATTCACCATGACTATCCTTGTCTGTACCTGCATATTTCTTCTTTCATGATTCATTTATAGTGCTTCGTCGCCATAAGAAGGAATTTAATTGAAGTCAGCTTTACTTTATAAATGTCCGGCTTTTTCATTGAAAAGTCCGGTTTTCTGAATTTTTCATCTGGCAACCCTATACACGCTACACGACAATGGTGCTTTTTGCGGTAAGTACAGCGTACGGTCCGTGTAGGAAGTGGTCTGAGTGTATATCGATAAACAGTAGGCCTAGACACGCTACGCTACGAAAACGAAACGAAACAAAACTCATAATGTATGCGATTTGACATTTGGTGACGCTAGCGGACTAATTGTCAAATCGCATACATTAGAGGTGTGTACCGGTTGCAATTTTAGCCTCCGGAGATTTTCGGAGATTTTATAGTAAAAACCGGTACTTCACCGGAGAAAAACCTATAGGAACATTTCTTGACATTATATGGAAATTGTTATAGAATGTGAAGTAGGGTGCAATTCCGATATGACAAAATAGATCCCCAATGGGGATTCCCCATCCCATACATAGAAAAAAATATATAATGTGAAGTAAGGTGCTTTCGGTTACTCGTTTACAGTATTTTCGGACGTCATTATAAGTTGCGTTCCGCGCGCATGTACAAAAAGTAAGGTGCGTTCGGAATAGTTCGGATTACTTGGGGTACACGCATACAATATTTTCCATACTAAGTCCATGATATTTTCAGAGGCAAAATAAATTTGTGTTCCGCGCGCGTGTATAAAAATACCGGTTAAAAATAAAATCACCGGTAAAAATCCGGTAGTGACGTTATCCGGTTTTTCACCGGTTTTTGTAGAACCGGTACACATCTCTAGTAAAGATGAGAATAATGGTTGATTTTTTTTATTGGTTAATGGTTAGTTGATAAATAAAAATATCGATAATTATTTTGGTTGAAAATATTAGTTAACACAAACAATCAACCATTCACCTGCCTGACCGATCAATAAAAATATCACTTTCGTAAGGAACATCGCCCCAACAGTAAATGTGTTTTATTATAAGAGAAATAGAGCATACATTCAACAATCATTTATTCAACGTTCGATCGAATATTATTAATATTATATCAAATGGTTATTTGATATCAAATATCCCCAACAGTAAATAATGTGTGTTATCGTAAGAGAGATAGCGCCTACAATTGAATGCACGCGAAACGAACGAAATTGAACACCTGACACCTGTGCCTGCCTGCGACGTTGCCGCTCCGACGAAAGAAGCAGCGCGGCCGGCACGTGCGGGAAGTCGGGAATGCGCGACGTTGCCATTTGCCAATTTGATAATTTTATCGACATCGGAACGAGTTGATAAAAATATTAGTTGATATTTTTATTCGATTGTGTTAAGTTTGTTTATTGAATATCATAGTTAAATAAAATTATTAGTTAATTTTAATGGTTGATGGTTATATTGATCATCTCTAATCTCTAGCATACATAGTTTCGTGCGAACGATAATAGCGTTTTGCATCTTGTCTACGGGGGCAGTTGAAAATCAGTTTATAACCATGAGACTTACTTTTAAACTGTTATTAACACAACACAATACTTAGCCAAAAAGTTTCACATGCACTCTACTTGAGCGGCAGTTTGTGCATTCGGTTTTATTAGAGAAGGTATGTATCGGTATGATTGGTATGATTATAAGTATTTTATGCGAATATTATTGCAAATGCCCTAAGTATAAAATTATGCACCTAGGTACTTATCGTTTGATGTACCTCTGAGGTAAAGGTCAGTATTTCGAGACTTAGGTCAGCATTCAGCACCTTTTGTGAAATCTACAATCACGATGACATGCAGTTACCCTAATGCAAGCTCTGCTGTTGTATTGATACTTAGTTGATACCTAGTCAGTTTGATGCACGAAATAACGAGTAACAAGACAAAATAACCCATAAAAATGTTAGACGCTTGCTTTGCTTACTGCAGTCGGTACCCATAATACTCAATACCTACTCATATTAAATCGACTCAAAATTATTGATAGCAGCAACTCTTTGAATTTAATAAATCGAGTGTCAAAAATACTGAGCGCTTTGTCTGAAATGCGGTTACGCAATTTTAAGATTTAGTTTGTTCGATTGCATTGCATCGATAAAAATACGTAATTATATAGTTCTATTTTGCCCGGGTCTCTCAAGAGACGGATAAACAGTCAGATAACTTTTTTGACACTTTTTGTACGCGTGAAATGTCAAAAGCCCCAGATAAACAGACAGATAAACGCTATCTCAGGAATGAGAGAACGGCGCACCACAAGCATATTATCTCTTCTGTGCCACAAGTAGCATGTACAGTACAGGGCCATTGTTTTGGCACGTCGTCGTCGGGGCGGGCGGGACCCGACGACGACGTGCCCCGAGTATGACCGAGTATCATACAGAGTATCGTATCGTTTGACTTGGCGGGAGAGAGAGAGCGACACGAGATCCGACGACGACGACGTGCCAAAACAATGGCCCCGTACTGTAAGTATTATTATATTCAGGTAGGTCACTCACCGGCCAGGTCTTCGTTGACATAGTGGTAGAAATCCGATATGTTCTGCAGTATCGTCCCCATGGTTATATTTCTTCAGCGTTCCTCCTGTAACAACATTTATTTCACAACATTATTCATATTGAAACTGACTCCAAACCAATCCTAAAACTCCCCCCCCCCACCATCAACCCGCACGGAGCCAGCGTGATGGATCTTGCTCATATAATTTCATCATACTAGTATTACATCAGGTCAGTTACCTACAACAGACAATATGAACGAATCTAAGTAAGCACATCAGGGAAATGCTGGAACTGCTGGTTGTTCAAGAACTTTACGGGATATTAGGGAAAACGCTTTAAAACGCTGAACGCCCGCCGTGCGGTCTCCATGTGGGCGCAACTCAAAAAGCCCTGGGAGCCAAGCAAAACATCGAGTATGGTGTGCCGACCACATGGTGTCTCCCATGGCATGAATGGAAAAGTAGCTTTTTTGTTCCGGCGTTCAACGAAACAACTTCCACTATAAATTCGTATTTTTTTATGGAGATGGACCACATACACCTGACTGATGTCATGACTCCGTGTGTTCAAGTTCCAAGAGCATTTTATACGGGAAATGTTGTTCAAAATGTTATCTCGTATCACCCTATAACAAACTAACTTTAATAATCTAGCGGCCCTCGGTTATTTATCGGAATACACGCAAGCACACACAGTCCTGACTTGTCTTCATCGCGGCTTGTTCACGCTACTTCCTCTAGGGAAGGGCAGAGAGGAGGCTCAGGTGAACCCACCTTATCACGTCCGTCACCTCCCAAGTACACGACTGGTTTAAACAATAAAGTAAAGTGACTCTTACACGACCCACCTCGTCAATGGCTGGTGGTCGGGTTGCGTGAATAAATTAGTATAATTCTGCAACGTCGAGTACGCGTATTGCAAGTGACGAGCGCGCTTGGACGTTGGACGTGAAATTTGTAAGTAAATAACAAACTACGATGAACTTTGGGGCTTGGGGTTGGATATGGTTGAATTTTATAAGTATTTATTTTTACCTTTTATCATGCAAACACAAGGTATGTCTGGCATGCTTGCAGCGCACAAACCTATAATAAGAGTCGCGCGCGCGATCATTATTTGCAATTCATATTACTCTACAGTCGTACGTAACGTAGCTTGATTAGAGCTACATACATACATAGAGGTATGTGAATTCATTTATGAAAATATGGCGAATTGCGTTATGCCGTAGAAACAGCATTTTTCATTTCATTTCATTTCATTTGTTTATTTGCCATTTCACAGCCTATGAAAATAAATAATACAATCAATATTAAATACATAAAATGCCAATTACGAAATAGTGCAATTACAAAATAGATAGGGTAAGGTAGAAATAATGAAAAATAAAATTACTAAAATGTGGGAATATGCCAACATGTATGAGTGAGGTGAGTGAGTGTACCTGCTTAGCCCTACGACCAAGGTCTTGGGATCGGGTATCGGGCTGGTCCTGGTAGGTATATCATTTTCAACACAAAATAAAGTTTCACACCATTACAATATCCCAATATTACCATTATGGTCGGTTAAGTTAGTTCTAATTAATCATTATCATCCTTCAAATTACGTTTATAGGCAACACTACGAAATAATTCAACTTAATAATTGGAGGGAGTAGTTCAATGTTGGAGGGTCATTGTTCTACGCAAGTGATGATGTCTAGACCTACTTGCGTACTTACATAAAACATAACTACATCTAAGTATAGACACATAAAAGTTATCTATCACAAAGTTATACACTTTCTACATATAATCACGTCTTTATCCCGGAAGACGTGATTTCGGAGTTTTTATGGGATATGGTGCAAACATGTGTTTGCATACCACATTTCCGATTTTTAGGACTTCGGGAACTAGATGTTTGGATGACATGCGAATCGGTCATATTATTGAGCACAACTTTTTCAAAATTAGCCTTAACACGCTGGGTAGCGTAAGGACAAAAGAGTCCTTGGAACAATATTGACATTAAAATTATAAAAAAAAAAATGTCATTAAAATTATTTTGACAGTGGGTACCAAGACGTCAATGAATGTCTAATTTTTGACGTTGGTACCCACTGTCAAACTAATTTTAATGTATTTTTTTTTTTACAAAAAAAAAAAAAAATGGCTCCATTCAACCGGTTAATAATATTATAAAAATACATTTAAAATTCTCGTACCACGTGCTTTCATTTAATATATCTCACGGCATATTTTTTAAATTTTATTTTTTTCTCATTTGGCCCTTCAAAAGTGGCCCCCATATTACATATTTCAATATTTACATTGCACCTCTGTCTTTGGGTCACAGATATTGATATGTGTACCAATTTTCAAATTTATCGGTCCAATATGTTCTGAGTGAATTGCCTGTGACGGACGGACGGACGGAGACGGACAGACGCACGAGTGATCCTATAAGGGTTTCTTCTTCTGAGATACGAAACCCTAAAAACACATAACATTTACAGAAGGATATTAGGATAATATTAAGATATTAGATTTAGATATTTGTTGTTGTTGCGGCAATAGAAATAAACATACTGTAACAATTGAGACTCTCTTAGCTATTACGGTTCGTGTTGTAGGACCCGATGACGGACAGACGGACAGCGGAGTCTTAGTAATAGGGTCTCGTTTGGTACCCTTCGGGTACGGAATCCTAAAAAGGAATCCTCCATAAAATATCGATATGTCCCACATACAAGTCTTACCTGCTTTCTTAAATTAAAAAAGTTGTTGGTTATTGTCAACATCAGCCAGACCCTCGCCAGACCAGTCAGTCATCAAAGAGTACCTATCAACTAGAAACTTTCATGTTTCGGCATCACATGACACTGGCATAAGACAGATTGCCATGAACTAAAATTGAAGTTGAAGTAGAAACTTTCAGTCATCTTGAGTCATCTGTCCATTGATGTCACAATATGAATTTTAGAGTAAACTGTGAAATGTTTTCCTCTG
The DNA here is from genome assembly GCA_963457715.1 of Argyresthia albistria. NCBI lineage: Eukaryota > Metazoa > Arthropoda > Insecta > Lepidoptera > Argyresthiidae > Argyresthia > Argyresthia albistria. The sequence goes on along the minus strand of OY735274.1, from coordinate 3,553,550 downwards.
TTATCCTTTTGTTCTCCCATGCATATATTAGTGTGGTCCCATGGTCATGTTATGGAGACTAACTAGAGTCACAGTGCCCGTACTACATAAACAGAATCCCTTCAAATGCCACCAAATTTCAACAAGGAATCTTATTCTATCGTACAAAATCATTGCGGACACACCAACCGACCGTGATGCGCCACCCATCCTAATATTCCACGGGCTGCTGTGGACAAAGAGACTCTGGGAAGGCCTGGGCAAGACCATCGTTAACTTAACGAAGCGGACAGTAGTTGTCGTGGACGTGAGGAACCACGGCGACAGTCCGCACACGAACTCACACAAGTATGAGGAACTTGCGCAGGATATCCTGGACTTGTATGAGAAGCTGGCGATAGATGAGGCCACTCTTATAGGCCATAGTATGGGCGGCAGAGCGTGCATGTGTGCCGCTCTGTTATATGTGAGTAACTCGTAAGTAATCTATATGTCGGCGGCCGATCGTAGAATTGGGCACATCATGATGTGCCTCGCCATTTCATGATATGGCAAAGCCATTACTGGGCATGTCATGATATGGCGGGTTTTAACGAAAACATGTCTTTTTAAAAGCATTTTTATTCAGCACTACGTGATGTTTTTTGTGTTATACATGTCAAACGAACACGAAGACTATTTGGGCTATTTGGGGGCGAGCGCTAAGCTACGCAGTCGTTTCGGTAATATTTCACGTTTGGGATGTGCCCAATTCTACGATCGGCCGCCGACATATACACCAAACACTGCTGCTGGGTGAAGATCCTAACCCTTACTGATCAATTCTTTAATTTTCTGGACTTATCCATCCATTCTTTTTATTTCAGCCCCTCGCAGTTACCTCTCTGTTAATCGTAGAAGCTTCACCCGGTTCCACTTCACCACACTTAACCACCAAAGTCCTCAATATAATGGAAGCTATGAAGGCATTATCTTTCAAGGAGTTTAAAAAACTCGGCAAAGCGCGGAGTGCGGCTAGAAAAGCGTTGAGAGGAATCATAGACGACGAAGCCACAATGAAAGCTGTTATTTCCAGTATTCACACGAGGACTAAAGAAGGGATCGGCTTCCAGACTAATCTGGATACGTTGATAAAGGAGTTCCCGCACATAGCGACATTCCCGGTCAGCATGAAAGATAAAACTTACTTTGGTCCAACACTGTTCATTGGAGGCCAATTATCCGAATACATTCCGTAAGTCTTGCTGCTAGTGATAAAGAGTACTAATAGTGCTTTTCATTTATGTATTAAGTATAGAAATAATTAAATATTATTTTGTTCTAGTGCCGATGACTTGCCTATAATCCGCGAGTTTTTTCCAAAGGCCGTCGTCAAATATGTCAAGAAGGCTGGTCATACTCTGCAAATCGATGATCCCAAGGGATTCTTGGAGATAGCAATTACTTTCCTAAAGATTCCTAAAGATAACGAATAAATCTGATAAATTGCTCTCTGGTGTATTCGTCTGCCGTTGGTGTTGTTGAATACCCCAGTTTTACCGGTTCAATTAGTAAAGAAAAGACCCGTTAATGCATGAGGTTCGAACATTAATGCATGAGGTTCGAACATTAATGCATGAGGTTCGAACATTTTTGTATGATGCCTATAGGATACTTGAAACTTCAAGTACCCTAAAATTTCGCTTTTTCGTGTACACAATATGTGCATCGATTGAGAATTTAATTACAAACAACAATATTCTTTCGACAAAATGTCGTTAAAAGTAGCGTTTCTGACATAATTCAGTTGGAATATTCATATATTCACATTCTTTATTGTACAAAAAAGTTGGAAAGTGGAAAATACACATTATATGCAAAAGCGAGCTTATCTATAAATATGTAAATTTAGTCATTTGTTTACCTAACTTTAATTATCTTTTAGGGAAATAGGGAATTTCAACTTGAGGTAACCCAGACAGGTTCGATGTCCAAATGATTAATTCCTTCAAAGTTAATTCGACCCATAGTAAGTAACAAGGCCACGGAATTGATTTAACCAGGGATTTCATACCTTCAGATTCTTGGAAATGAATTGGCAAATTAGTTCTGAAGTGTTGCGTGGAGCGAGCGTGAGTAGAATGAGCTCACGATGCGACCCTGCGATGTGGAAACTGGGGGCGGTGTCTGCGGTCACCCTTGATCACGAATCTCTATAAAGTTACGCGTATATTTTTAGAGAAAATTAAAAAACCTACATTTATAATTAGATACATCATACCTAAATGGCGCAGCGATTTTTCTTGCCTCTGTTTACTTTTGATATCTTGTTTGATGCAGAGATGATGCGGAGACCTCAGAATAACGGAACTGTTTTCTTACATACTCTATGGTAGACACACACAATCTATAGCCTGATGGGTTTTATTGGTATAGGCCGTATAGGATATAGGCATACCACAGACTATATAGGGATACTACCGTATAGGCATACCCTGAGGGCATACCCATTACGTAGTATATTATATTATCTTTGGGCATACCGGCGGAATCTGATGGCAAATGGGGAAATAACAATTTGATGCGTGCAACACTGGGGAAATTCTAAAAGTCGATTCATTTCGTTTGTATCACCCTTTTATCTCAACGCCTTGCCACGCTCTTCTGTGCCACGGGCCTCCTAATTTGAAAGAACGCCGCGCCGACACTTGAGTATATGTCGTACGTAGCCGTAGCCATATCGTCATATTTGGCCATATCACGATATGGCCAGCCATTTCATGATAGACAAGCCATTACTTATGTCATGTCTTTTTAAATGCATTGTCTTCCAGCACTTCGTGATGTTTTTTGTGTTATACATGTCAAACTAACACACTAACACAAAGACTATTCGGGGTACAAACCAGTGGTCTAAGATCAGTAGTTCTTAGGACCCCCTACCCTACATACTGTCCGGTTAGCCGCAATGCGGCCAGCCGTCCGGTTAGCCGCAGTCAAAGATATGTAAAAATTGTTTCTATACGCACTGTAAGTAACGCGGCTGCCGCCTGTTGCAGGTGCATTAAGTAAGGATTTTTCAAAACTCACCCCCTGAAGGGAAACGGCTGGTTTGTTGTCTTTGCACTTTGAGCTGTCAAATTACATTGCGACTTTGCCGCCACCGGTCGATAGTGGTAGGCGGCGATTAGACGCCCAATCAATTCCATCAATCAACCATCAAACATGCTGTGATTGACGAAAAACTGACCGTCTAATGCGATGATTGATGGTGACTGAGATGGTGACTGATAGTTGATTGACGAAAATTAAATTTCCTTCAGCCTTCCATCAATCATGACTTTTGAATAACCGGCCAAGTGCGAGTCGGACTCGCGCACGAAGGGTTCCGTAGCATTATCTACAAAAAACCGCATAGAAAAAACATTTTGTATGGGAGCCCCCACTAAATATTAATTTAAATTTAATTTAATTATTTATTTTTTAAGTAAATAATATATTCAATATATTCGGAACATTTAAAATATTCACAATATATTGAGTATATTATTTACTTAAAAAATAAATAATTAAAATAAAATTAATATTTAGGGGGGGGCTCCCATACTTTTTTTTTTTGCGGTTTTTATAGATAATGGTACGGAACCCTTGGTGCGCGAGTCCGACTCGCACTTGGCCGGTTATTAGTATTTGTTGTTATAGCGGCAACAGAAATACATCATCTGTGAAAATTTAAACTGTCTAGCTATCACGGTTCATGAGATACCTACAGCCTGGTGACAGACAGACAGACAAACAGCGATATAAGAGCTGATTTTCTTCTATAGCTATCCATAATATCGTGAGTGGACGCGTGTATTGTTTGTGAAATCTTGTGTCTGACTGACCATCAGTCTGATTGAGCGTCTAATGTCGATTAACATTCCGTCCTGAGATTCCGTCAATCAACATCAATCAACCATCAGTCATGAATTCATGATTGATGGTTTTGATTGACGCTTGCATGATCGTCTACAGAACGCCGTAGGTTTATTTATATGCGTAGTTTTGTCAACAGATGGCACCACATGCTGTTTGCAGTCGTAAAAATAATTAATTAATTTATTGTTATTAGATAACTTATCCGATATTTTATTACTTGTTCTGCTATTCGGAGCGGAGAAGAGTCCACCAAAAAAGAGATAACTAACATCGGTCCAGCCGATCTAGAGTTATAAGTGGTGTAACTAACACGACTTTGTTTTATATATTTAGATTGTACCTACTTGATTTTGTGTAATATTAAAAAAAAAAATGCGTATTTGTTTGTGCTGATACAGCGAATAAATGCTTTTCTATTCTATTCTAACTGGATCTGTCAGAGGAGAAGCAGTTTTCGTGCCACGTATACATTGATTCCAATGACCTTCCGTTTGACTTCTAAAGATTGCAGTTCCCAATCAAGGTTTGTTTCGCGATGACTATTAATAAGTCAAAGGGACAAATACTAAAATTTTCTGGAGTAGATTTGCGGCAAGATTGTTTCTCCCATGGCCAATTGTATGTGGCATGCTCACATGTGAGCTCTCCAACTAGCCTGTTTATTTTAGTGCCTACAGTAAAATACAGTAATGGACGATATTAGCCCGAACCTTTGTTATCTATCAGACATAGTAGCGGTCATAGTGGTCAATAGTCATAAACAATAATATATTTTTTGTAAGAATTCATATCCAGAAAAAAGCATTACTCTATGCTGATGAAGTCGCGGGTAAAAGATAGTTAGTTACATAATGAGGGCTATTTGGGAGGTGTCAAAACCACTAAACTAGAGGAACTAAAGGCACTAAACTGACAACCTTCCCAGATTCCATTGTCAAACACACCATTTTAATTAGTTTAGTTATTATAGTTCGTGTCGCCTCCCAAATCGCAGGCAATATAGTTATTGTTCCACAGACTATACATATAGGGTAGGGATCTCAGGTAGGGATACTGTAATGAGGGATACTAACGTATAGTTATTGTTCTGAGCGTATAGTTTATACCACAGATAAAGTAATCACTACGTTTAGTTTATACTCTTTGAACATATATTGTTTTGAGAAGAATCAAACTAAACAAAAATATGAAAATTTGGAATGGCGATTCTGACTCATATTAAGCTCAACAGGATAATCTGTCTTCGTGTTCTGAAAACCAAGGCTAAGAATTCAAGAACTGCCGTGGATCTTGCTCATACGATATATGGCAAGAGCCTCTCCAAGGGCGGAGGCGGAGCCCCCCCTGTAGTAGTCCTTCACGGACTGTTGAGCTCCAAGAAACTCTGGGTTAACATCAGCCAGACGATAGCTGATAATACCCAAAGGACTGTAATAGCAGCTGACATGAGAAATCACGGGGAGAGTCCATTTGTGGCAACGCATACATACCGAGAGCTCGCGTCTGATGTGTCGCGGCTTCTTAATAAGCACTCCATAAGCCAAGCCGTGCTACTGGGTCACAGTATGGGCGGCAGAACTTCCATGGTACTTGCGATGACTGAGGTATGTTGAACAGGGGTTAGGTAGGAAGGTACTTATTTAGTAATCGATCATTGGTGCCATGCCCATCCTTCGTTTCAGCCAGAGAAGGTATCGCAACTCGTCGTCATCGACATTTCGCCGGTATCCACACCTGAAGATATATGTGGTTTCACAAAGATAATTGAAATCATGGAAAGCCTCAGCTGTGAGGGTCATAACAGTGTGGAGAAGGCAAGAGCTGCAGTTAAAGAGAAGATAAAGGCTTCTGGGATCGTAAAGAATGTGGATTTGTTAAATGTTATCGTAAAGAAAATCGGTCTACGACCAGGGAACAAGGTTGGCTGGATGGTGAACGTGTCTGCGCTGAAGCAGTATTTCGCTACGATCGCGAGTTTCCCCAGCGAACTGGGTGGGAAAACGTTTCCGGGACCGACGCTGTTTATTGGCGGGGGGAAATCAAATTTTATTCCGTACGACGCGTTTTTTGAGCTGTAGTTTTGCTAAATGTAATATATATTTATGCTGGAGTGTTTCATGTAGCGGCAACAGCGGTAATGCTATGCTGGTTAGCGAAGGGTTCGATTCGAGTTCGACACACCTATGTCTATGTATACCTAGCACGTCACTGCTGCCTGCACTCATAAACTCGCTCGCGGCAAGACAAGCTCTGCTGTAATAAACATTTACATACAGGCACATGTATACATTGCTTCTGGCCCCAAACTAGGATACCCTGTCTCGTGGGAACCAGAAACAGCGACTTCACAAACATGTAAACATCCAAGACCTGAGTGAGGGCTTTTATAATAAGTAGCTAGCTAAACAGTTGAGGATGAGTTAGAGCGGGCCGTCTGTCATTCTGAACAGTTGAGGGTGAGTTAGAGCGGGCCGTCTGTCATTCTGAACAGTTGAGGGTGAGTTAGAGCGGGCCGTCTGTCATTCTGAACAGTTGAGGGTGAGTTAGAGCGGGCCGTCTGTCATTCTGAACAGTTGAGGGTGAGTTAGAGCGGGCCGTCTGTCATTCTGAACAGTTGAGGGTGAGTTAGAGCGGGCCGTCTGTCATTCTGAACAGTTGAGGGTGAGTTAGAGCGGGCCGTCTGTCATTCTGAACAGTTGAAGGTGAGTTGGAGCGGGCCGTCTGTCATTCTGAACAGTTGAGGGTGAGTTAGAGCGGGCCGTCTGTCATTCTGAACATCTTATATGTACTTATATGTATATTAAATTAATGAGTAGGTACCTAAATATCATTATCATTAAGTCGTTGCATATAAGTACCTACTTATTGACTATTTACCCTGCCATCTGCACCGAGTCAGCGTTCAGCGTTGTAAAGTCTGGTGATACGGTGGGTGGTGGGTGGTGTAATACTAAATATCAATTATCTATCCTTTATTCTCGAGGTCAAATCGATGTAACAAGTTTTTATGTCAAATACTTATCAAAGTTCCGCAAGTCAACCTAAACCTTGACACTATTCAGCAGGCTTTTTTACATCGAAAAAATCATGTTGCGCACAAAATGCCGTTGACACGATAAAGGTAGCGAATTTTTGAAAATGTTTCCCTATCTATATACTAACCTATTATATTCTCTAAGTGTAAACTGTACACTTGCCTAATGATCGCAACAGTGAAAATGCGACCAAAGAGTATACACTATACGCATACGTAGTTGCAATGCTAGTTACACAGGGAGCACTTATACAATGGAGAGCGCGGGGTGGGCAAGAGCGGGGATACATTTCCCTTTGAAACACAACTCACGAATTTACGGCGGCGGGGGACGAGGTAAGAGAGCTGTGAATGGTTAGCCGCTGCGAAACTGTCTGGCGGCCCGTCATCGTACATAGGTTGTGTGGAGGCCAGCTCCTCCACGGATGTAGAGTCGAGAAATGACGAGAAAATGGAATGCAGGTCAATGGGAGGTTATAGGAATGTCGATGAAATACCTGGTTGCTTCTTGAGCGGCGCTCCCGCGTGACAATCGTCGTCGGCTGGTAGCTGGGCTGGTAGAGACGTAGAGGTCACGGGCAGACCCTCGCTTGGGTCCTGGCCTCGTGGCAATGAGCAGGAAATATGGGTGCACGGAAAAAATTCACTCGCGAGTCGCGATCGCGGCGGAGGCGAGCTAGCTGCCGTTGGGGTTTGCGATAAATGTTCTGATGGGGTGAGCTTCGGAGCTCATGGGAGACACGTCGGTTTCGCAATGTGTGCGATACGCGGGAAATCGTGGGGCCGACACGCGCGTGGCCGCTCTGTTCGAGTCTCGGGACGCAATGTGAGGTTAGATTGACGAGGCGCCCCGCGCTCGCATCTGAATGTGGCGTCACGTCTACTGCGTTAAGTTTTCGCTGTATGGCGTATACAGGATGCGTATGCGAACGTTTATTGAATGTTGAATACAACAAATGTTTGGCGAGCCGCATTCCCCCGCAGGCGCAGTCAATTGGATAAATAGTCTCTGCCAATAAATGATTATGATTATGATCATCTTTTCCCAAGGACATCAATGTCGGCGGCCGATCGTAGAATTGGGCACATCGTGATATGCCCAAACGTGAAATATCATGAAACGATAAATTGTCTTAAGGCAAACACTGCGGTAACTTATAGGGGGCGAGCGCAGCGAAGCCCCCGAATAGTTTTCGTGTTCGTTTGACATGTACAACACAAAAAACATCACGTAGTGCTGAATAAAAATGCTTTTAAAAAGACATGTTTTCGTTAAAAGCCGCCCCATCATGATGTGCCCAGTAAGTGCCCGATTCTAAGATCGTCGATCGGCCGCCGACATCAATAAAGATACCCTTTCATTTTAGTGCTCCGTAGTACACCCTGTCTACACTAAACTAAAGTCAGGATTTTTCCCGTCAGTCTATGAGTTAACTTTTAATTAAATGTAGTAATCAATTGTTTCTGTTTCTAGGCCATCAGACCTTCCTGGCATTAAGCGCTACTTCCCGGCAGTGGAGCTGAAGTATGTGTCAGGAGCTGGACACAGAGTGCATGCAGATGACCCCACCGCTTTTCACAAATTAGTCACGTCGTTCCTAAAGAAATAAAATAAGTATTTAAGTTTTCTTATTATCTAATGCTTAGTTTTATGGGCCTATTAGACTACGCTGTCGGCAGGGCCCTGTCTGACTCACTGTCTCTTTCTAGTCGTTCCATCAGAGTGAGACGTCTATACAAATCGTGCCCTGCCGACAGCGTAAATTCAAAATTCAAAAATTCAAAATTAGTTTATTTCAGTAAGTACAGCAGCACAGGTCGTGGGACTCCCCTTTTATAATATATGTGTAATAAGCTCTTTAAATTAACAGTCTGAAAAGCACTCATTTTAGAACACGTAATTTTAGGGTTCCGTAAAGAAAACACCGGCCAAGTGCAAGTAGGACTCGCGCACCAAGGGTTCCGATCACACTTGGAGAGCGTAACACGTGTAATTAGGTTTCCACATAAGAAACTAAAGTGTGATGTCATCCATGTAAACCAAATTGAATATTTATTCAGAAAGACAGAAATTTGCAGTTTTCAGATTTTTCCCTTTACTTGTGCTATAAGACCTTCCTTCATTCCAAATTTCATGACCCAAGGCCTTGGAGGAACGCGGCCTTTCCGACGGAAACCATTCCGACGGGAGCCATTCGCACTATTTCCCCTCTGCCAAAGTACAAGCCCAGCTGGGCATATGCGTTTAATAAAACTATGTAGTTGTCGCTCGGATTTCCAACTAGACCGAGTCAAGTCGCGCGAGTGAACGGTGGTGCCTACACTTAAAATGCCGAATTTCTCTGTTTTTTTGCTGCAAAAAGAAGTTTGGGACATCAAACTTACAAAAGGATGGTGTTACATTTCACATGTAAGTAAATTTATATCGTTTTATTGCTATTTAATTAGATTAAGACACCAAATTCGTATATTTTATCGAAATATTATTGTCGGATTTCTATAACAACATCGAGTCCGCGGTCCGTGGCTCGCTCGTACAAACCTCGGATCCAGTTGAGCAACAAATCTAACTACTCGCCGATGAACATATTAGAGATGCTACAATTTATTATCATGATTTTATTTAAACTAACTACAGTCTATTCGTGATAAGAATGCAGTGAAATTTAATTTTAAATCTGTTAAACACTCACAGGACAGGACACAACCTTCGCGTTCGAAAGTTTACCTTCAACTGGTCACTGTGAACTTGGCTTGATAATTGGAAACGATTTGATTGGTTACGGGGCGTGGCTAGGCTGCCGGACAGTGATAACTGTACTGATTTTTATCACGAATAGACAATAGATTTTGATATTATAGGTTGTGCATTGCAAGTTTTTATTACTGGGTACCTATTATGATTATGACTGTTACAAGTTCAACAATAGTATATCTCCCGCCCGCCTGAATACAACCACAGTGGCCAATTGTATAGCCCAGTAGCTTGCGTTTGTACGGGTAGTTAGTAATAATACTAATAATTTTGTTCGTCAGCGTATTTTCACTAATGCAATTAGCCTGAATTGTATTTTATTGTTCTGGAAACCCATAAAGTTATCATTGATAAGAATGAAATATTTTCAGTTTTATTAATTTTTAACCCACTTTTTGTGTTCACAGCTTCCCTAAAGATCCCGAATTACGAAATGCATGGAGAAATTTTGCAACAATTGGGAACAACAACATTTTGCGAACCTGGTATCCCAAGAAGACGAGTGTGATCTGTTCAACACATTGCCAGACATCCGATTTTCAAGTCCTTGCAAATAACAGGAGAAGATTATTGGAGAACGTAATACCTACCAAGATTACCCCGGGTTGTTTGTGTTGTAAGTCTGTTGAATAATTTCGATATAATAATGAACTGATCGAAATTTAAGTTACATTTTTACTAATTTAACTATAAGTATTTAAAAGTTATGTTTCAATTCTTTTCATTTCATACTCCTTCCTTCTTAGTACGATAAATTCCGAAATCTATCGATATTACCGTATCGCCAGTTTCGTCCCTATTGACGTCGAAAACTTGTCAATGTGTGAGTTCTGACTAGTCCGTACACAAAAATAGATCGATGAGTGCAAGTTTTGTGGATGTATTGTTTCTTTTTCTAAGTTGGTGTAGTCATTACAGTTTTATTTGTGTATGTAGGTGTGCGGAGCCGCATTTGTGTGCAATTTCCCCCCGCAAAAAATGCCAGAACTTTTTGACCGGTGGTGATGGTGATACATTAGCATGGCGCCTCCCTACCGTCATCTACCGTGTTGCACGAAGGTCTGGGTGCATGCGACAGACATGGCCGGCCCAGTTCCACTTCAGCTTGGCGGTGTGCACTCCTACGTAAGCAATGATAGTTATGACGCGCAGCGCAGCGTAGTGTTCCTGACGTGATCCGATTCATCGTAAACCACATCGTTCGTAGTGGTGGCACAACCGGTATTATGTTGGTAGGGCAATCCGGAAGTCCTGGGTTCGAACCGTCTTGATGTTATTATCTTTGTTCTTTGCCATACCCGAAGGGTGCCAAACGGGACCCTATTACCTATATTACAAAGCCTCCGCCGTCCGTCCGTCCGTTAGCCAGCTCTCAGGGCTAACCGTAATAGGTAGGTATAGATCGCGCGTTGTAAAAAGAACGCTAGCGGGCGGCGAAGCTGCGCCGCCCCGCCGCCGCAGGGGATTTATAGGCTGTTTTGGTGGTATTTGGAGGTGCGGCGCGGGGCGGGCGGGTCACGCGCCGCATGCTTACCGGCGCGCTATTGGTTCGTCAGTCGTCCTTGCTCGGCTGTGTCTACGTCTCGCTCGGCTCTCAAATATCATCGCGAACAAAAGTGTTTAGTTACGAAATGGTTTTACACAGAAAAGTGAGAAAAAATATTTATGACGTATATTGTTTTATGAAGAGAGAGGCTCATGCTCGTAATAATGAGCAATGTAAGAAAAAGATCGCCGAGGCAACAAAATGTACCGAGTCTACACTACCAGTCAGACTAATATGTCGTACTATTTTGTACGAAAGTTAGGAACTCATTGATAATAATGTTCTGATTAGCCATTGCTTCTCAGTTAATTGCATACATACATTTTTACATACATTTACATACAGGCACATACATTGTTTCTGGCTCCACACTAGGATACCCTGTCACAGATTACTAAATAGTTACTACGTAACAGATACTTCACTCAGTAGGAAATTTCCAATACCTACTGCTATAATAGCCTACTCCGTCGCGTCAGCAACCGCTGCATGCTAAAATGTGCCTAAATTCTCAAGCGTACAGTTGTGATCGCCTCGCACCGCGCGATCTCACACTAACCGGTCAGCTACAGCTACGGAGCGCGCCGAAGACTGAATAGTACTTTCGTGCGCGAGTGTACCCATGCGCGAACACTTCGCTTTCAGCGTTCTTTTTACAACGCGCGAGGTATAGAGAGTTGTTTTTCTTTTACAGATTGTGAATTTCTATTGCCGCTACAGATTAAAATAATGAAATACATAAGATTTTATAAATTAAAATAGGGACCCCCTATACAGGAAACGTTTCTTGATACACCCTGCATTAAAATCAATATGATCGTAAACGCGTCCTTCCCACATCGTTGTGATAGCCCCGGGTCCCGGGTTCAAATCCTCGTGAGGGCATAACCTATTTTTCTATATTTTTGTTTTATTGTTTTAAGTGCTTTTATACGGTGCGGTGGTACGGGCAGGACGGCAGCAGGACCCTTCGAGTGCCAGTCCGACCTGCACTTGGCCGATTTTTTGTTTTATTGTTTTGCGTGCCTAAGTTTTGTTGTACGATGGTACGGAGTCCACAGAGAAAGTAATCACTTGACGGAGTCCTTCTTGTGGGAGTCCGACCCGCACTTGACCGATTTTTATTTTGTTTTCCAGTGATATAAAATATTCCCAAAGCTCATCAAGCTCTTTGCGTCGAAGAAAGTTTCCCGAAGAAATGTACACATACACAATCGATCGATCTAATCGATTCGTATCGATCGACCACGGTCCCACTTGCCGCGGATTGTGAACGGTATTCACTAATGTCAACTGTGTCAAAAATAAACATAACCTAAAATTAGCAATAACATCAAAACAAACACAAATTATTGAATTTTTCGGCAAAAAATGTCCCACTATTTATTGGGGCTTAAGCATTTTATGAGTTTATACCGAATATGCCCTAAGATCATCTCAGTATCGTCATGCCGGCACCTGACGACTGCTGCGGATGATTCGGAGACTGTAGACCTTGCATATGCCTCTTACGAGCACACATCTGACCAGGGCAACTCTGCTCAGCCCCCGGTCCTGATCCTCCACGGCCTCTTAGGATCTAAGAACAATTGGAACAGCATGAGCAAAGCGATCCACCGTAAGACCGGCCGCAAGGTGATAAGCGTCGACGCTCGGAACCACGGGGATAGCAAACACTCGCCACAACATACCTATATTCACATGGCTCACGATATCATCAAGCTTCTCAAGAAATTAGACCTGTCCAAGGTGACCATCTTAGGCCACAGCATGGGTGGACGCACAGCCATGGTGCTCTCATTGTTATGTGTAAGTTAAATTATCATACAGATGATAAGCTCCAATATGAACGCAAACGATTAATTATCTGATTTCTTTCAGTCTGATTTGATATCTAGCATGATTGTAGTAGACATATCTCCAGTCAAGAATAGCCCCGAAATCTTCTCAATGGCAAATCTGTTTGAGGCCATGAATAGTGTTTCTATAAGATCTGGTGTTGCCATGTCCAAAGCAAGGAAGCTAGCTGATGAGCAACTAAAGCTGGTCACCACAGATGTCAATTTGAGAAACTTTATAATTACAAATCTGATACAGACCAATACTGGTGACTATAATTGGAGGGTGAATATCCCGGCCTTGAAGGAAAACTTTCAAGCGAATATATCAACTTTCCCATCAAGTTTAAAGGGTCTGCAATATTGTGGACCAACACTGTTTATTGGTGGATCACAGTCAGACTATATTAGGTAAAAATCTTTAGATATATTATAATTATTATTGACATCTTAATCTTTTCAAAAAGAAACCCCAAATTCAAGATCTAAGGTGATATTAATCAGTTGTTTTGTTATGATTACAGTAAAAATGATCTTGAAGGCATCCAAGAGTTCTTTCCTCTGGCTGAGCTTGTGTTTGTGGAAGGTGCTGGACACTGGGTCCACAGTCAGAAGCCAGAGAAGTTTCTAGAGATCACCTGCAAGTTTCTGACAGAGAAGTGAAACTATTGTTTACTTATTTTAGTACAAATTGTTGTGATAGCTGGATTGATATATTCTATTCTAATTAGACATGTTTTATAGAATGTTTATTTATGTTGTGATATTGTTATAAAAATATATTATAATTTCTCCTTCATGTTTAACTTCCCTTTGATACTCATACATACATAATACAAAAACCAACTGGTCAACTACCATTTCTGGTGTTGTGACACTTATTTTTCTCCAAGATAAATAGTTGCAAGCAGGGAATATTTATTATCATTCAAACAAGATTTTCCCAAAAGTAGGTTCCCACATTGTTATCTATGTGTGGTTTTGGATTTTTTTGCACACTGAACTAATATGAAATGAATAGTAGTTAGTTTTCTATAAAAACTTCGAAGTTATATGTGGCACGCCATACCACTGCACAGTTGCTGTGGAATGTGTCAAGTTGTGGATTTTGTGTAAGCAGTGTGGGGATTAATTCAAGATGGGTGACGTAGTGAAGAGTCTGCAGCTACTGTTTGATCGGCCCAATGAGTCTCTGATAACTCCTAAGGGAGAAAACAAAGCAGTCTTTCAGCTAACAGAGCAGTTTCTGGTAAGTATATTAGTTATTTCAACATAATTTAACTGTTCAGGTACACATTTCACTTGTATACTTTTATCAGGTTATATAGGGCAGACACAAATAGTAGAGGCAGGATTCAGTAATGGTTTTTATTATAGATTAGCCATTTCCCTCTGCCTGTTTGTATTTTCAGCCTACAGATTATAAGGACAATGGTGTAGAGCTGAACAACCGTTGGGGTGATAATGCAAATGAGAAGATTCCTCTGAAGAACTTGAGGAACCCCCCCACCTTCCCATTGGCCAGCCAACTGCCATTAGACTCTGACTTCTCCCTATTTCTGCCAAAACACCAGAGGATGGCTGATGAAGTCATTGAAGTGTTGATGGGTAAGCAGGCCCAGTATCATTACTATAGTCAGATTAGACAAAATACTCATAATATAAAAACAGAAAAACAAAAATGCTAGAAAACTATTTATTAAGTCAATAAATTCCAATTTCAGGTGTGCCAGAGAACCAACTGCAGGACTTTTTATCAATGTGTGCCTTCAGCCGAGTCAAGTTGAACCCCCAGCTCTTCAACTATGCCTTCTCAGTGGCGCTTGCACACAGGTGCTCATGAAATTTTCATTAATTGTCATCAGATGTTAACTTTATTCATAAATTATTTTTGTATAAATCAATATGCTACATATTTACATCATTTAGTTCACTTCAAATTGGTTGGGTCTCAGATATTTATCTGATGCAGAAGAGCAAAGCTTATTAGTATGATTACTTTACTGTGATAGCCATAAATTGTCTTCAAAGTATGTGCAATATGTAAACATAATCCAATCTTTTCCAGGCGAGATACAAGAAATGTTCCAATCCCCAACTATGCTGAGACATTTCCGTCAAAGTTCCTGGACTCCCAGGTGTTCTCGCAAGCTCGTGAAACAGCCGCTGTGATCCCAGCTGATGTAGCAGTAAGTCATTTGTTATTTCTCCTTGCCCCCACAACAGTTATCACAATTTTTGTCTGTTCCTGAACACAACAATGGCTTGTAGTTTGGTGTCCAAGGACCGAGGCTGTCATTTGAATAGAAATCCATAGGATATGTTCCATCCTCTTTCATCCACTTGCTGTTTCCCATTGCAACTGAGAACTCATATGGTGTAAGTAAAGGTTTTGTGAAAGCTGTTCCCCAGTCAATTGATAATCTTGGACAAGCAACTTGTACAAATGCATCCAACTTGAACAATGCCATTTTGTTAGGGAAGATCTCAGACAGAAGTATTTTCACAAAATTCTTCTCTGCACTTCTCACTTGCTTCTCAAGATTACTCAACACTTTTGTACTTCCCTGTCTTCCCAATGTTCCTAAGATCAGTCCAAAATTACAAGCATTCTGAGCAGTCTTCACCTGATTATGTCTGTTCTCTTGCATCAGTTTGTGTTGATATTCCTCAACAGTAAACTTCTTTTCATAGGGATCATATTTATATGCTGGTATGCCTGGATTGGCTATCATTATTGCCTCTAAATGAAATCTACCATCACCCAAGTATACTATCACATCAGAGTTAACTTTAGGAGCTGTGCACCCCAGTATTTCTCCTGGAGACAATGGCTTACACTGAGGAACTGTGACTATGTACTCGTCATTACGAAGACTCTTGGCTACTGCATGTACAGTTGTAATAAATTGTATTGTGCTAACTAAAGCCAAGTGTGTTCTTTTTTCAAAATTGTGTTTGATGGTTTCCACAAAATGTGAAGGGTCTATTTTGATGTCCACAAATATGTAAAGTACCTTGATGCCGCCTGTCTGGTCGATGGGGATGAGGCAGGAGTGTCCATAGTGAACCAGCAGGTCAACGCCGAGAGCCAGCGCCGTGAAGTCGTCGATACAACAAGCACCATATGTCACATCACCTAATATCACAGTGTCCGCTTCAGTGAATGCTTCAATAATATCACATAGAGTTGTAGCAAACATTATCAACCCTGAAATGAAGATGTTAAGTTAGTGATGTTCTTCTAATAAACAAATAATATTATTAATTTTATTATCATTCTAAAAATTAAGAAATTATCTTAAAATAGTATGGTTGAATTTGATTACCTTCAGGCATTTGCAGAGCAACTCTCTTTGCAGTCAGAGACCGTATTCTCCATATTGTCTTGTGTATTTCAAAGCTATAGTTTTGGGGCAGAGATTCACAGGCCCGGTTCAACAGTGGGTCATTCAGTAATTCGTCAGGAATCTTGTTTACAGACCGAATAGTGGGCTTGAATGTTTTTCGTTGTCCCTCTGGTTTTGCACGGATAACGACCACGCCCGACTTCGCACCAAAATCATCCATCATGCAGAATCGCTAAAGCACTCTTATAGCAACATATCACTAACACAGTTCTACAGTTTTATAACTTTCCTAGGTTATTTTATCACAAATATAAATATGAAAACATGCTCAAGTGAAGGCCTACGTGACTTTTTGATAATATTAACGTTCCGATATAGTAAAAATCACTGTCTTTCGTTTCACTACTTTTCCAGGGGAAATCACTTTTTCTATCAATTTTTGTATTGTATTGTAATCCTACAACAAATTTTGACTATTTTTCTTTGCTAGCTTTAATTCACTATATAATTTCGCGATACCTGTAAAGTTACAGAATTACAGATAGTATGAAATGAAAGGCAACAAACAGCCAGCAGTTTCTATAAACCAAACGCAAAATGCCAAATGCCACTGTCAAAAACGTTTCGCTACACGCTACACGTTAAACGTTCCAGATCACGCATGCTATTTTTGTTTTCAGCGTGCCCCGATCATCATACCGAGAGATTACAGCGCTTCGGATCTGGAGGAAGAACATCGCTTGGCATACTTCCGGGAAGACATTGGAATCAATCTGCATCACTGGCATTTTCATCTGGTGTACCCGTTCTCTGCTGGAGGTCCGCGGGCTAGGGAGATCGTCGGGAAGGATCGTCGCGGTGAACTATTCTTCTACATGCACCAACAGATTATAGCTAGGTATTTTACCTCACACATCGATAGATAGTATCCTTTCGCTTTGGTTTTGGTTGGTCCCCCCTAAGCCTGTGGGGTGCTGGGGAGCGGGTGAGATTAGAAGTAGCGGCACTCTCGAAGGGGGTACCTAGCTCAAGTCGCTCGTACGTAACGTGTACGTAATTAAAGAGCTTATTACATTACGCTGTCGGCATGGCACGATTTGTATAGACTTCTCACTCATGATGGAACGACTAGAAAGAGACAGTGAGTCAGACAGGGCCCTGCCGACAGCGTAGTCTAATAGGCCCATAACATGCATGTGCAATGTGCATGACTAGCTTACTGGCCACGTAGACCGCACGTCATGCGTACGCGCCGTACGCCTCATCGTCCATTGACGTGCGACTACGTGGACAGTGAGCCCTAATCGAGCTTATACAAGGTGTAAATGAATTAACGCAAAATTAGAAACCACTTTGTTAGGGACATCGTTCTGATCAACTTTCAGTATAAAACCGATTTGATCAGAGGAACTTTATTTTTCACTTCCCAGTACATTTTGGCCTGAGTGGATCACTGATTTGTATGGAGAAGTGAAAAATAAAGTTGCTCTGATCAAATCGGTTTCATACATAATGAAAGTTGCTCCGAATGATGTCACTAACAAAGTAGTTTCTCATTTTGCGTTAGTTCATTTACACCTTGTAGGTACATTGCGATATCGTCAGTAGGTATTTTTTTTGGATTTAATGCCGTGTCGTGCTTGCGTGATTATTTCATGCTGCAAACTTTGACTGTGCTGCATTGGGATAACCGAACCCGTAACTGTAAAAACTTGTGAATTTTACCGTTTCCATTTCATTAAAGAACTAAAATAGACAGCAGATACTTTTGTGCGTCACCCTAATCACCCTAACTCAACACCTACCCTAGATACAACGGCGAGCGTCTAAACAACCAGTTGCGTCGCGTGGTCATGTTCAGCAACTGGCGCGAGCCGATACCGGAGGCGTACTACCCCAAGCTGGACTCTCTGACGTCATCGCGCGGGTGGCCGCCGCGGCAAGCCAACATGGCCTGGCAGGACCTGCGGCGGCCGGCGGAGAGCGTCGCCGTCACGCTGGATGACATGGAGCGCTGGCGCCGGAACCTGCTGGAGGCCATCTCCACAGGCACCGTTATTATGGTTTGTTTTGGCGTAATTACGTATTTGTACCTAACAGTTGTCTCGTTTGTTAAAATAGCCGATGTCTGTTGACAATGTCAGGCCTTTTTCCATACGGGGTGGCATAGGTAAATTTGTGCCCATTTTTAGCTAGTGACTCGTAATTCGTAATTCGTACTCCACAAATCAGATATATAGAAAATACATGGAAGAATAACAATGTACAAAGGCGAGCTTGACTGACTCGTTACTCCATTTTGAGTAACAGAAGGCTAGCCCATCGCCGCAACTATGAAGTAACGAAGGTTTCCTCACGATGTTTTCCGTCACCGACAGAGCGTCCGTATATCGTACTTAAGACAAATGACTTATCTCGATTAGTAATGGTCAACACCGTGATTGCAACCTGAATATCCTGCGTGAGAGGCAAGCGTGAATGAAAGCCACTAGACCACGGAGTAGATCATTAAGGGTGCAGTTTCAGTTTACAGTTTCTATTACTTACACCAATCAATCAATCGATCGATGCCATCGATCGACAATTTCTATTACACCAATTTCTATCATACCCATCGATCGACGACGGTAGAATGGATCAGTCGACGTCGATCGACAGTTTCTATTACACCAACCGATCGACCGTCTATCGATTTGTGGAATAGCACACTGAGACTTATGACTCCCCATTAAGAGAACGATATAATTCGTTGATGCCTGCAGAGCGACGGCAGCACCCGGCCCCTCGACATCGACACGCTCGGCAACATGATTGAAGCGAGCATCCTCTCTCCCAACCCCGAGCTCTACGGCAGCATACACAACAACGGACACACCTTCGGAGCCTACATACACGACCCCAACCACCGGTACCTGGTGAGTTTACTTCATCATCGGCAGCTTATTTCCGCCCACTGCTGGGTATAAGCCTCCTCCCTTTTGTGCCAACTTATCCGGTCCTGTGCCAATCGAATCCAGGCCTTCCCCGCAATATGCGTAATGTCGTCGACACGCTTCTCTTTCCCTCTTTCGTTGAACGAATCTCTTTGCTTACTTACTCTGTGATATTTATCACAAACACTTAGGCTGGATTCACACGGCATAGTCCTGCACGTTTTTTTGTAGTATACGTCTTAACGGATAAACAGTGGCCTTGGTTCACACGGCATTATCCTGCACGTTTTTTTGCAGTATACTGCAAAAAAACGTGCAGGACTATGCCGTGTGAATCCAGCCTTAGCGCCCTCTATGTGGAACTTGATTCAGTGTTCTTCCCCATTATCTGAGTAGGTTCCTGCGCCTGCGGTAGGTGCGGGATCTTTTAGCGCGCGATGACAGGTGGACCTCTAATTGACCAATGAGGAATGAAAAGTCGGTGTTGATGACAGGTTCGTGGCGGTCTTCTGTAAACGTCACTCAGCAGCCAAAATATCAGTGAAATACTGCACCCGTCTAGCACCAACCATACCATTATCACTACCTACGACCTAGCTTTATGGACGTACTATACCAGCCCCCGTAGACAAGATGCAAAACGCTATTATCGTTCGCACAAATCTCTAAGAATATACCTATATGTCATTTGACGTTTGGCTAGCGTCACCAAATCGCATATACGACTCACAGAAGCACTACCTAGTGTTTGACTTTGACAGTGACTACCAACCAAGACGTCAATTAATGTCTATTGCATGGGGATGAGAACTTAATTTCCCCTAATTTTAATGTCATTTTTGTTTCCTTTTCGGCCAGGAGAATGACAATCTCTAGTCTGAAAGGGTTAACTTTATCTAGGCCTACTGGCCTACTGGTCACACGGTCCGTCAGGTCAGGGGTGGATTCTGAAAGCGCGTCGTATGACAGTGGCTGCGAAGGCTCAAAACTCCGGTTGTGGCCGCGCCCCGGCTACAAACTAACCGCTATTTCGCGCTCTCGCTGTAGACATGCGATTCGTTTCTAGAATTTAGTGCCTGATGTGCCTTTGACGTCAATATTGCCTTTTTTCCGTTAGTATTGCCATATAAAGTGGGGCAATATGGGCCCATACATTATACATTCCACCAGAGACTATATTATTATAATCCAATTGACTGCGCCTGCGGGGGAATGCGGCTCGCCAAACGTTTGTTGTATTCTACAAACGTTCGCATACGCAACCTATGTACAATGACGGGCCGCCGCCGCGCCGCCAGACAGTTTCGCAGCGGTTCTATTGCTTATGTCGACTTAAAAAAGGTAGAGCTCATCTCTATTTACAATTTTGTACTGATGCATTGACGATACGTAGTTGAAGATGATTCAAACTCAAATGCGTCGAAACACAAATCGACGTCAACAAATGCGCAGGCCTATCACAGATCTCTTACCTCGTCCCCCGCCGCCGCCCGTAAATTGGTGAGTTGTGTTTCAAAGGAAAATGTATCTATGCGCTCTCCACTGGATAAGTGCTCCCTGCATTCCACAAATGGCTATATTGGCGGCGACTGCACCTCAGCAGCAGAATACATGTTGACCTCTGCCTTGCGCAGGAGTCGTTCAGCGTGCTCGCGGACGAGGCGACGACGATGCGCGACCCGTGGTTCTACCGCTGGCACGGTTGGATCGACAACGTCTTCCAGCGGTTCAAGGAGTCGCCAGCGGTGCCGGCCTACACCAGATCTGAGGTAAGGTACCTCAGGGTGGTAAGGCCCACATTTTTACAGAATTTTTAAAGAATATAAATGTTTACAATCAAAACTATGATTGTTAGGTACAAAACCCAAATAAATGTAAATGTAACTAAGGTTAATTTCACTTATGTCACGTGTTTTTTAGATTTCACTGTATTTGGATGGACATGTTCTCTTTCTTCCTACCTTGCTGAAAATGTTAGTGTTGATTTGTTGCTCATTAACCCTACCCGGAAAGTATGTTCAGTGCTGCAGGTTCCAAGTGTTTCCTTCGGACGTGATCTCCTGCCTACATTCCTGCACTTCGACCCTTATGGAATTCTGTAATTTAGCTTTGCGTGCTTTTGCGTGACAGGGGGCTATTCCATCGTAACTATGGAGTAAAGAGCTATAGGAGTAATAGGATACACTCAGGTACAGACCTGCCAAAGCTTGCCAAAAAATGGGCACGACTGTCTTCTGCCACCCAGTATGGGAAATGGTGTTATGTTATGTTTTTGTACCCCTCCACCAATACCGTATTATTGCCCATGTAAGAATGCATGTCCGAGGTCCGACCCAAAACGCTAAACGAGAATTATTATTTCGTCGATATTAATCCATGAAAATGCAATGTAAATTTCATAATTCAATTTGAAAAGTCGTGTTTTCTACTCAGTTCGTCATTTGATTAAAACACTATAATTCGCCATTTTGATTCCGACTTGATGTCACTCCGATAGTAACCATTGACGGTAAATTTAGTACTTGGTATTTGCAGTCGTCGTGTGTTTACTAACGGAGTGACGTCACGTCACGAGCGAAACATCATGGCGGCTAGCGTTTTCGCGCGACAATGCACTATCGTAAACGAATTAATGATTTTAAGGCATTTATCGGTTTCACAAAACATAAATTATGCTCATTTATCACGGCCTCAATTATGTTTTTCAAAAAAGTTTCCACAAAATCATTAGTATTTATTCGCACTGTGCTAGCGTGATGGAGTATCGCTTAATCTTACTCGTGTCCAACTGACACTCGTCGTGCTAACAGCTGGAGAACTCCGGAGTGCGAGTGACGGGCGCCCGCATCGAGACTCAGGGCGGCAGCAACAACGAGTTCAGCACGTTCTGGATGCAGAGCGACGTGGACCTGTCGCGCGGCCTCGACTTCTCCAACCGCGGGCCCGTGTACGTGCGGTTCACGCACCTCAACCATCGACCCTTCAGATACGTGTGAGTCTACAAACGTATTGGTACATTGTACCACAGGGTGCTCATCCCATACAAATTAGAATTAGTACCTAACCCTTCGTAAAAAAGAGATGGCGTGAGGATAATAAATACAATAATTTTTTTAATGCCAATTCAATTCCAATTAAATTTTAATACCAATTATTTCAATTTTCTATTCCATTCATATAACATAACTAATTTCATTATTTAATTGTTTTTTGTTTTGTAATTTGACAGAGCGGGTGCTCGGCGCTTCACTCTCTCTAGTTCTCTACTCGAGTCGCGGCTGCTGGGGCAAGCTTACTACGCGGCTATATATAGTTATAGTTATCGCGGGCTGGGTTTCCGCAACTCGACGAATGTAAATCGCGCCTATTTTGCGTGATGTGGGTTAGGGGCACTACTGCTGCCAACCCAGCTCCTGTAGGAAGTCTAGCAGACCCTTGACGTTGCCGACGGCTTCCTGCAGCGACACCGGTTTCGCGGCTATGAATATCTATGACCCCGTAAATGGACAAATAGTCAGCGGTTGGTTGATTGAGTGCGGTGCTTGTTCGCAGGATCAACGTGAACAACACGAGCAGCGCTCGCCGCGCCACCGTGCGCATCTTCATCGCGCCGAAGTTCGACGAGCGCAACCTGCTGTGGAGCCTCGGCGACCAGCGCAAGATGTTCGTGGAGATGGACAGATTTGTCACTCCGCGTAAGTTCCAAAAAAAAGTACTCTATCAGTCATGTGTCGCCGCTATTGAGATATTTATTTATATTTATATTTAGCCTATATCATCCCACTGCTGGGCAATGGCCTCTCTTCCCCGTTTCCATGCATCGCGCTCCCGGGCCGATTCTCACCAGTTCTTGTTGTGGTCCCTCAGCTCGTCACTCCAACGTTTTCTAGGGCGGCCTCGACCTCGCCTTGCGTTTTGTGGGACCCAGAGTGTCATTTGTTTGGCCCATCGGTCCGGTTGAGATAAATTATTCATATTTCGATTATGTGGACTCTAAATAGAATCAGCAGTTGCGTTGACGTGGAACTTGCTGATCGTAGGGATATCATACATAACATAACATTTACATACAGGTACATACCCCACACTAAGATACCCTCTGTCGTAGGAATCAGAAACGTAATTAATAATTTCATTACACCACAAACATTTGATAACACAGGAAACACTTAGAAATATTATACAAAGGCGATCTTATCTCTAGTAAGAGATCTCTTCCAGCAAACCAAGTTGGGATGAGACAAAAAACAAACAAACATTTACAAACAGGCACATACGTTGCTTCTGGCCCCACACTAGGATACCCTGTGTCGTGGGAACCAGAAACAGCGACATCACAAACATGTAAACATCCAAGACCTGGGGTTTTTTTTGTCCCCAGCAGGGATTCGAACCCGGGACCTCCTACATTGTAGGCAGATGCGCAACCGCTGCGCCACAAAGGCCGCCAAGGTGGAAACAGGTGGAGACAGGTGGAAACATTCATGGGTAACGAGGATGGGTTTCTCCATGTTCTCATGTTCTGCTATTCCAGTGAACCGCGGCCAGAACACCATTACGCGGCAATCCAGCCAGTCTTCCGTCACCATCCCCTTCGAGCAGACCTTCCGCGACCTGCGCGCGCAGGGCGACAACCCCCGCGCCGAGGGGCTCACGGCCTTCAACTTCTGCGGCTGCGGGTGGCCCGACCACATGCTGGTGCCGAAGGGCACCGAGGGCGGCGCGCCCTATCAGCTGTTTGTGATGCTCTCCAACTATGATTTGGATAGTGTGAGTATGGCTATACGATGTTTTATTGGGGATCAATAATTGAAACAAAAAGTAAATATAGGTACTTATTATATTATGTTTGAAGTATATTTATTTAGTCATTTATTGTGCACTGACTACCCTCTCTGTATCTGTTTTTTCCTGTCATTCCTTATTTTTGCTGGAAGAAATCTCTTTTTAGAGATAAGCACGCCTTTGTACATACCTTTTTGTAAATGTGTTTTTTTTAATGTTTTGTGCAATAAAGTATAAATGAAAATGAAATGAATGAATGGAATGGAATAAAAGTATGTAAATATGCGGAAGACCTTTTTTCTGCCACTCTACAGAATACATATTCCAAGGATTCCACGCGGACGAAGTCGCGGGTAACAGCTAGCGAAGTCTCAGTAATAGGGTCCCGTTTGGCACCCTTCGGGTACGGAACCCTAAAAATCACTGTAGGTCTGCCTATAATATTTGAAGAGTTCCCTCGATTTCTCCAGGATTCCATCATCAGATCCTGACGTGGTGGTCCATGGTACCAATGGGAAGGTAAACCCTTTCAATTAAAAAAAATATTTTTCAAATCGGTCCATCCGTCTAGGCGCAATCGGGGCACATACATAAAAAAAAACATCCGGACGAATTGTAAACCTCCTCCTTTGGGAATCGTTTAAAAACTATAAATGAAAACGTAAACTATACGGAGAGGGTGTAGTCGCAATTTTAGAAACATGAATCAGTTTATCAGAGCAACACGGACCTATCGAATGGCCATATTGCTTTTCTTCCTAAAGAAGCTTGCTGTTACACAGCAAATAATTTCACCTCACTAATAACTCTGCAATTGCAATGGACTAATCCACTTATTTCTGTTATAACGTCTGTCTGTAGAGTGTCCAACGAATTTATATAAATTTTCGGACTTTACCCAAGGGGCTTGGAAAATAATAATAGATTTACCCGGGGTTTACTTTGCCTTCTAGCTTTACCCGTAACACCTATATGAAAATGACTGCATTCTCTATCAGGTGACCGAAACGACCACCAACGGCACCCAGAGGACTTGTGTGGAGGCGTCCAGCTTCTGCGGTCTCCGCGACCGGAAGTACCCGGACCGCCGGGCGATGGGCTTCCCGTTCGACCGTCCGTCGCGCAGTGCTACCAACATCGAGGAGTTCATACTGCCCAACATGGCGCTCGTCGACATTACTATCAAACTGCAGAACACTACAGAGCCGAACCCAAGGAATGTGCGAAATTGATATAGAACACTTATTTTGTCATTTGAATATTTTCTATTAGCGCTCGAGCGTGGGGCCCGCCATCAATGGTCCGCGATTGATTAATAATCTTGATTATAAAAAATAAATAAAGGCAATTTATATTTAAGTTTTGTAAATATGTAAGTAATAGTGTATAAGTTATACCTAGGTAATTTTAAGTATTGACCCATTTGTCTAGAATAAATACATGATTTCTGAAGCAAAATCCGTGTTTCACCAATGAACCATTAATTTATAATCATATTATTAGCAATTTCCAATTAGTGAAAGAATTTAATATCCGAAAACAGATGATGCATGGGGAAGGGCGAAATAGAAGCCGATAGCAAATGCAAAGGCAGAGAGGCTACGAATAACAAATATGGCCCCCAATTCTCGCGCCATCGAGATCATCTCCATAGCCCAGGCCAGGTGTCGGTTTCATTCAATACAGCATATCTCCTTCGAAAACGATCATTTCGGATCACAGATCACCCCCTATAGATACCGTCGTATACAAGGCAAGCGACGCGCGCCGCGCGTTAGAGCAATAGGTAATAAACGAAACAAAGTTTGCATGCGCTCCTTCAGTAGCGACCAAGTGTCAGACCTGCGCGTAATTGACAAAAATGTAATCTTCCAAAATTGTTTCCCGAAGAAAACAGATATTTGAATTCCGTTTTGTTGTGTAAAGTGGTGTGGGAAGTCTTCCAGGACTTCGAACTTCCAAAAAGATGGGATCACATTCCACCGGTAAGTAAAATCCTAAAAAAATAATTTTACTTTGCCAGTGAAGCAAAGTTCAAGATACAATGGTTCTTAATACAAGGATTCTTTAGGAACATACCAAATGACGCCATTTTGGGTGTTTTAGAAGCGGTAGCGAATAGCGATCCAATATAAGTGCGTTTCTCAGAGCAGCATCGGGCCCCAGTTGTCGCGACTCTGATTGCTCGTACGCAGAAATGAGTCTGTTATTAACCGACTTCCCAAAGGAGGAGGTTTACAATTCGTCCGGATGTTTTTTTTATGTATGTGCCCCGATAGCGCCTAAGCGGATAGACCGATTTGGAAAATTATTTTTTTTGTTTGAAAGGGTTTACCTTCCCATTGGTCCCATTGACACTAGGATCTGATGATGGGATCCTGGAGAAATCGAGGGAACTCTTCAAATATTATAGGCAGACCTATAGTGATTTTTGTGTTTTTCATAATAACTCGTGCAAATGCACATTGTAAGCATAATATTGTGATGCGGAACTGCTGATGAAGACCACATATGGCCACCAGATCTGCTCAATACTAGGTACAAATACAATGCGTGGCTGACGGGCAGGCAACACATAGCCTAAACCGGTGGACCTAGAGCCATGAAACTTTGTACAGTGGTTCCTTAGTAGCGTGGGGTAGCACTGATATGGGATTTGACAAAATTAATTCCCCAAGGGGGGGGGGGAGGGATGAGGGGTTACAGTTTGTATTAAACTCAATCTAATCAAATAGGGTTTGTGAAAATCGGTTTTTTCTAAAGTTTACTTTTTGTTTCAATTATTTATAGCATCAAATTTACCTGTTTCAGGCATTTTTTCTAAGATGTCACTATGGTCTCTCAGTTCGTCTCGCCCCAGTTTAGCAATTAATAACTGACTTTTATGTACGTCACCTGCTTTTTGGGGTTCGACGATCGCGTCGAACTGGTGGAACCGTGGCACCTGCCGCCAGAACTCCGGGATTCTTGATGGTAGGGTGATGGAAGTCATCTGCTGCTGCTGCTAAGATGGCTGCTCTTGCGCTTGGTCCGTCATGATGTTGATGATAGGGTGATGGAAGTCATCTGCTGCTGCTGAGATGGCTTCTCTTGCGCTTGGTCCGTCATGATGTTGATGATAGGGTGATGGAAGTCATCTGCTGCTGCTGCTGAGATGGCTGCTCTTGCGCTTGGTGCGTCATGATGTTGATGATAGGGTGATGGAAGTCATCTGCTGCTGCTGCTGCTGCTGAGATGGCTGCTCTTGCGCTTGGTGCGTCATGATGTTGATGATAGGGTGATTGAAGTCATCTGCTGCTGCTGCTGAGATGGCTCCTCTTGCGCTTGGTCCGTCATGATGTTGATGATAGGGTGATGGAAGTCATCTGCTGCTGCTGAGATGGCTTCTCTTGCGCTTGGTCCGTCATGATGTTGATGATAGGGTGATGGAAGTCATCTGCTGCTGCTGCTGAGATGGCTGCTCTTGCGCTTGGTGCGTCATGATGTTGATGATAGGGTGATGGAAGTCATCTGCTGCTGCTGAGATGGCTGCTCTTGCGCTTGGTGCGTCATGATGTTGATGATAGGGTGATGGAAGTCATCTGCTGCTGCTGCTGAGATGGCTGCTCTTGCGCTTGGTGCGTCATGATGTTGATGATAGGGTGATGGAAGTCATCTGCTGCTGCTGCTGCTGCTGAGATGGCTGCTCTTGCGCTTGGTGCGTCATGATGTTGATGATAGGGTGATTGAAGTCATCTGCTGCTGCTGCTGAGATGGCTCCTCTTGCGCTTGGTCCGTCATGATGTTGATGATAGGGTGATGGAAGTCATCTGCTGCTGCTGAGATGGCTTCTCTTGCGCTTGGTCCGTCATGATGTTGATGATAGGGTGATGGAAGTCATCTGCTGCTGCTGCTGAGATGGCTGCTCTTGCGCTTGGTGCGTCATGATGTTGATGATAGGGTGATGGAAGTCATCTGCTGCTGCTGAGATGGCTGCTCTTGCGCTTGGTGCGTCATGATGTTGATGATAGGGTGATTGAAGTCATCTGCTGCTGCTGCTGAGATGGCTCCTCTTGCGCTTGGTCCGTCATGATGTTGATGATAGGGTGATGGAAGTCATCTGCTGCTGCTGCTGAGATGGCTGCTCTTGCGCTTGGTCCGTCATGATGTTGATGATAGGGTGATGGAAGTCATCTGCTGCTGCTGCTGAGATGGCTGCTCTTGCGCTTGGTCCGTCATGATGTTGATGATAGGGTGATGGAAGTCATCTGCTGCTGCTGAGATGGCTTCTCTTGCGCTTGGTCCGTCATGATGTTGATGATAGGGTGATGGAAGTCATCTGCTGCTGCTGCTGAGATGGCTGCTCTTGCGCTTGGTCCGTCATGATGTTGATGATAGGGTGATGGAAGTCATCTGCTGCTGCTGCTGAGATGGCTGCTCTTGCGCTTGGTCCGTCATGATGTTGATGATAGGGTGATGGAAGTCATCTGCTGCTGCTGCTGAGATGGCTGCTCTTGCGCTTGGTGCGTCATGATGTTGATGATAGGGTGATGGAAGTCATCTGCTGCTGCTGCTGCTGCTGAGATGGCTGCTCTTGCGCTTGGTGCGTCATGATGTTGATGATAGGGTGATTGAAGTCATCTGCTGCTGCTGCTGAGATGGCTCCTCTTGCGCTTGGTCCGTCATGATGTTGATGATAGGGTGATGGAAGTCATCTGCTGCTGCTGCTGAGATGGCTGCTCTTGCGCTTGGTCCGTCATGATGTTGATGATAGGGTGATGGAAGTCATCTGCTGCTGCTGCTGAGATGGCTGCTCTTGCGCTTGGTCCGTCATGATGTTGATGATAGGGTGATGGAAGTCATCTGCTGCTGCTGCTGAGATGGCTCCTCTTGCGCTTGGTCCGTCATGATGTTGATGATAGGGTGATGGAAGTCATCTGCTGCTGCTGCTGAGATGGCTGCTCTTGCGCTTGGTCCGTCATGATGTTGATGATAGGGTGATGGAAGTCATCTGCTGCTGCTGCTGAGATGGCTGCTCTTGCGCTTGGTCCGTCATGATGTTGATGATTGATTGTTGCCGAGTCGCACGTTGATGAATGTATGTGGAAAAGTTCACACAGGCACACGAAGAAAGTTTGCAAAAAATATTTGCACTCGCACGTCGGGGTCACCACTTTACCGATTATTGTTTTGGTGTTATATGATTATCAGAAGGTTGGTAAAATAAAAAGGTAGATGCGTGTTCTATGTGGTTTACTTAAATGAGGTCAGTGCGTGCGGTACACGTCCTTATGTACGACTAACTTAAAATAGAAATAGAATAGAAATAGAAATATATTTATTTGACAAATAAACACAGGGATATTAATAAGTACACAGTTTATGGTTAAGGTTTAAATGTCAAAATGGTTTGAACTCAGCATATGTTACGTGTAGCAGTGAGCTGCACGCACGTAACGCTGGTTTTTCAGAATCTAGAGAGAATGAACAGATATAGGAGAGACACACACACAGGCAAGTACAGTAGGTGTGAAGCCGGTGTCATATGGACACGCACGCTACAGTAGCATCTTTGGAGGAAGGAAGTACTTAGACAAAGATTTTCATTGATCTGAGGGTAGCATCGTATTTTACAGCAGTGGAACTAGAACACGAAATGACTAATTAATTAAAATAAACGGTAAAGTGCGAGTAAGACTCGCGCACCAAGGGTTCCGAACACACTTGTAGATTGTTAACTCGTAACTGGTGTAGTTAGGTTTCTACCTACCTATAAAAAATCGGTCAAATACAAGTCGGACTCTCACACGAAGGCTTCCACACCATCGTAGGTACAAGAATCAAGTGCCTGACAGTTCAATCAATATCTTCAATCATCATCTCGTAATCTTGCCATCCAAAAATTGTCAGGTCTATTATATCAAAATTGACTTAGCCCTCTCGCTGCCGAGACGTCTTGTTCTCTAAGTAAGTTTGTTCGACCTATCTCCTTATAAGAGTTATAGTAATAGTTTCTCCTTATAGTAATT
Organism: Argyresthia albistria; assembly: GCA_963457715.1. Taxonomy (NCBI): domain Eukaryota; kingdom Metazoa; phylum Arthropoda; class Insecta; order Lepidoptera; family Argyresthiidae; genus Argyresthia; species Argyresthia albistria. Next base: position 3,523,422 of record OY735274.1, on the reverse strand, counting down.
ACGTACCTACCTAGTACCTAATTTGGGGTGAAATTAGCGTTTTATTTTGAATTTTGGAGTTGTTAACAGTCTGCTCAGTTTGATAAACACAGCTTTCTAGCTCTGTCCCGTAGTTACCTACTCCCGGAATAACTTTTTATTAACTAGGACTACGTCATACCTATATTACCTACTACCATTCGTCGTTTGCTATTTTCGTACTAACAATTTGATAATTGCTACCCTGCAATCAGTTCCCACGTTCCCACCACGTTAAAATCGTCCCCTTATCAAGTCTGCGGTTGTGCACACCAAACACCACTTCTGCACTCCGACCTAATTGAAATGACTATGTATAAAACAGGCCACTCGCATTTAGAATTGCATTCCACTTCACAGCTTCTGTGGAGTGTGACTAGAAGATATTTAATAAATAAAAGGGGGGCATCATATCCCAAATCAGGATGTCTGACGTCAAAAAAAGTCTTCAGTTGCTGTTCGATCGGCCGAACGAATCGCTTATTACGCCAAAAGGAGACAACAATGCTGTCTTCCAACTGACTGAACAATTTCTGGTAAGTACATACTTATACAGGCTGTAACAGAAAGGGGTGTACAAGCCGAAAGAGGGTTGTTAGGGACATCATTCTGAACAACTTTCACTATGGGACCGACTTGATCAGAGCAACTTTATTTTTATTAACTCAGTAGGTACCTACATTTCGGGCCTAGCGCTCAGCTTATCTGTATGGTGGAGTGAAAAATAAAGTTGCTCTGATCAAGTCGGTCCCATAGTGAATTTTGTTCAGAATGATGGCCCTAACAACGCTCTTTCGGCTTGTACACTTCTTTCTGTTAAACCCTGTATAGCTATAATACTTGCGTCTTGTATTAAATCACTGACCAAAAGTGAGCACAGTTGTGCCTCTGCCATCCCGTGTGGGATAAAGGCGTGACGCTATGTTATGTTATGTTACGTCTTCTTTCGAGAGGAATCCTTCAATAACCCCACAGGCGCTACGGCGATAGTCTAGCCCCCTGTTACGCAAAGTGGAGTATCGAATAACCAGCCTTCGGGCGCAAGTGTGCGAGTATTTTCCACGACATTAAAACCAATAATTGTTTATTAGCCCGACGGCTACCAGTCGAACGGCATCGATCTGAACAACCGATGGGGCGATGATGCCGATGAGAAGATTCCCCTGAAGAACTTGCGGAACCCGCCCAAGTTCCCGCTGGCTTCTCAGATGCCAATGGATAAAGACTTCTCGCTCTTTCTGCCGAGACACCAAGAGATGGCTAATGAAGTCATTGCAACATTGATGGGTAAGTGAAAGTGATGCAGGGTGAAACTGAATAAAATAGCTCAATTTTAACAACGTTCCCTTAGTAACCAGTCAATCATTTATTTGTAAACTATGTATATTTCACAGACGTGCCTGAGAATCAGCTGCAGGACCTATTGTCAACATGCGCCTACACCAGGGCCAAGTTGAACCCGCAGCTATTCAACTACTGCTTCTCTGTGGCACTTATGCACAGGTACGTAATTTTGTATTTAATGCATTGAGATTCTTATGTTATAAATCTGAGAATCTAAATAGCATAAGCACAAAATCCTGTGATATGTATATCTTCCAACAACTTCCTCCGCATATCCTCCGATTTTGCAACGCAGACTACTATTTATTTTGAATAATATATGAAAGTAGGTACCTAACTTTTCTCGGGATCTGAGCAAATATTCTCCATTTCAGAAAGGATACAAGGAACGTGCCTATTCCAAATTACGCGGAGACCTTCCCCTCGAAGTTTCTGGACTCGCAAGTCTTCTCTCAGGCACGAGAGGCTGCAGCTGTTATCCCACGGGAGATCCCGGTAAGACTATAATCGTCATTTCTATAGTTATCCATAATTATGTTTCGTTTCGAAACCACAAAAACCCTCTCAGCCCTCAGCGATTATAAGCCATCATAATTTCACCGACCACCACGCTGGCTCAAAAAACATACATAACTTAATTTCAGCGCACCCCCATCATCATTCCAAGAGACTACACTGCAACAGACCTGGAGGAGGAGCATCGCCTGGCCTACTGGCGTGAGGACATCGGCATCAATCTGCATCACTGGCACTGGCACCTGGTGTTCCCCTTCACCGCTGGAGGGCCGCGAGCGAGGGAGATCGTGGGGAAGGACCGTCGCGGTGAACTCTTCTTCTACATGCATCAGCAAGTTATTGCCAGGTACATTAACCCTACCTCACTTACATCTACCTACCTCAGTTTATCCAACAGAAAGATGCATACAAAGCAAGCCTCCAAGTTGCCTTTTCTTCCGAGCAATCAAAGAAGTCATCACACACATTTGCATGCCTAACTAGGCAAAATTACTTTTTCCACCATCACGCGAGTCATCGGTTTCCAGGTACAACGGGGAGCGCCTCCTCAACTCCCTGAAGCGAGTGGCCAAGTTCAGCAACTGGCGCGAGCCCATCCCCGAGGCGTACTACCCCAAGCTTGACAGCCTGACGTCATCGCGCGGCTGGCCGCCACGGCAGGGCAACATGGCCTGGTCTGACGTGAACCGGCCCGCCGACGGCCTGAGCATCACGATAGACCAGATGGAGGTCTGGAGGAGAGCCCTTGAGGAAGCGATCTCGACCGGGCTTTACATGATGGTATGCAAAAGATAACGTGTCACCTAGAGCCTGACCTGACACTGTTTCTAATTCTGACGAAAAGGCAAACATTTGCATTCATCACAAGATATGACAAAGTTTAAGCCACAAATGTGTCCTTCTTTGCAAAAGTAACAGCATACTGGTAGAGACTTAAGATCTTTCCTAATTTTCCTATTTCACCGTTATAGCCTGACGGCAGCTCTCGCCAACTGGACGTGGACACTCTGGGCAACCTGCTGGAGTCGAGCATCCTGTCTCCCAACCCCAACCTCTACGGCAGCATCCACAACAACGGACACAACTTCGGAGCCTACATCCACGACCCCAACCACCGCTACCTTGTAAGTCTCTAATAATTATCATTTCCCATTCTAGCACCCATTTTAATTCCTCCGGTAGGTCCTCTTTCATAAGACCCTGAAACTATGTTTACACCGAGTACCTAACACCTTGCACTATCGACATTGTTAAATGGGGTAACATCGAAAGAATTTTTTAAAGCTCTGCAGCACGAATGAGAATAAGAAGTTAAAACATTGGTCTGTCTGGCTGGTCTCTGGCTGGACCAACCAATATTATTTCACCTAATATTTTCCAGGAAGGAATGGCCGTCATGGGCGACGAAGCCATCAACATGCGAGACCCCTACTTCTACCGCTGGCACGCGTGGGTGGACGACGTGTTCCAGCGACACAAGGAGTCGCCCGCGGTCATGCCCTACACCCGCTCGGAGGTACGATACAGCTGCTTCTATCGACAATCAAAACAACGGATATGCACCACACACAACACACCACAAGCTGACTGATGCTGAAACCATAATTACTTAGTTACGGTAACCATAATTCTAACATCGTTACGAGACGACACCTACACAGCAACTAACCAGAATTAGGCTAGGCATGCAGGTGATGTAGGTAGAAGATACGAAATTCTTATCTCAATATTGGTATCACAATCAAATAAGTACCTACCTAGGAGGTTTCGATTCAATGTGAATACCTATTTGTCTTGATAAAAATATCAAGCGATAAATCCACGACATCGATTATCCAATCCATGCATTAAGAAAATACATCCTATCTACATACAGTATGACTAATGAATGAATGAATAGACAGCATTTTGAGCCATGCCAAATGTAAATTTTAGAATGCCAATGAAATAATAAAAGAACAGATCAGCATAATAATTCCCTAGAGGATCATCCTGTTGAGGATGAGATAGATAGCTGGATAGATGGTTGCATCTACTCATTGTCTGACCCCCCTTCCTCACCATTAGCTAGAGAACCCCGGAGTGCGAGTGACGGGCGCCCGCATCGAGACTCAGGGCGGCAGCAACAACGAGTTCAGCACGTTCTGGATGCAGAGCGACGTGGACCTGTCGCGCGGCCTCGACTTCTCCAACCGCGGGCCCGTGTACGTGCGGTTCACGCACCTTAACCATCGACCCTTCAGATACTTGTACGTTTATTTCTATTTCTATTTCATCAATATTAGTTGAGCAGAATAGAGCAGCAGGCAGACCACCGGCCCGAAGACATTGTCAACGTGGCTGGTATACAGTGGCCCAGAAAGGTGGGGGACAGATGCGAGTGGCGCGCTTTGAGAGAGGCCTATGCCCAACAGTGGGATGATACGGGCTGATATGATGATGATGATGATGATGAGTTTAACTGGCAGCAATTTAGTTAAATGCCCTAAAACCTTACTCAGCATAAGGTACATAATATACGGACTTGGGTTTACCAAGGTACCTAATATAATAATCTAGTTCCTTCCTAGTCCTAGTTCCTAATGCAATAAGATCTGCCATTTCATAGGGCTTTAAAGGGCCAAACGAAGGGGGAAGGGGTGTTTTTGAAAAATCTTTAGCTTTTCCATTCTAAAAATCTTTAGTTTTTCTATCTCATCTTGCTGAATCCCGCAACCTTCTCCCTCCCTAAGCGTACTTTTACAATTCACCTTCCGTCTCAGGATCAACGTGAACAACACTGGCAAGGCCCGCCGCACCACCGTGAGGATATTCATCGCGCCCAAGTTCGACGAGCGCAACCTGCTGTGGATGCTGAACGACCAGCGCAAGATGTTCGTGGAGATGGACAGATTTGTCACTCCGCGTGAGTACCTACCATTGTTAAAATCGTTTATCGTACTCGTGGTAACGAAACTACTTGTCACACAACTATCATATACACACACACACACACCCTCACACACACATGCATACATAAGTACATAGCGTCACGCCTTTAGCGCGACAGGGGCCAGCAATCGCCGCAGGTATGGTGTAATGAAGGTCCTCAGTCCTCACGATGTTTTCCATCACCCCGTCACATTCCAACGTAAGTTTAAACGTACTTATGCATCTCATGGTACCTGGTCAGCACAAGGTCGGCACCGGGATTCGATCCTGCCTGCATCTCCTGCGTGAGAGGCAAGCGTGAAATCAACTTGAACACGGAGTTCGCCAACTCTCGAACTCACGTAAAATATGTAACTATAGCAAACTTGTTGTTACTCAGCGCCTTACTTGTTTTTTTTTTTCAGTTAATGCCGGCCAGAACACCATCACCCGCATGTCAGCCCAGTCGGAGCTGACCATTCCCTTCGAGCAGACGTTCCGCGACCTGAGCGCGCAGGGCACCGACCCCAAGGCGGACAGCCTGGCTGCATTCAACTTCTGCGGCTGTGGGTGGCCGCAGCACATGCTGGTCCCGAGGGGAACCGAGGCTGGCGCGCCCTATCAGCTGTTTGTGATGCTCTCCAACTATGATTTGGATAGTGTGAGTATTGCTGTAAAGGACATCGCTGTTGTTGTGGACTTCTCGCTTCTGGGGCAGGTTATATACATTTTTAGCTATGTCTGAATGTTGCCTAGCTACAATTTATACCTGCCTGTAGGTATGTACACTTGTTGGAATTTACGAGGACATCTGCATCTGCGCACTGTATGTAAAGTGTGAAACATGCATCTCTGTAAGCTCTGTTGTTATCTTTGAATAAAAAAAGTACCTAGTAATAAAGTTGGAGTGACGAGCTGAGGGACCACAACAAGAACTGGTGGGAATCGGCCCAGGTGCGAGATGCGTGGAAACAAGGAAGAGAGGCTTTTGCCCAGCAGCAAGATCCAGCAGTGGGATGCTATAGGCTAATAATAAATAATAATAATAAATAAAGTAGGTAGGTACCTACCTAACTTAATACCAACGGAAATACCTCAACAGGTCGACGACCCTAACGCTGGTGGTGTCCAGAAGACCTGCGTCGAGGCGTCCAGCTTCTGCGGTCTCCGCGACCGGAAGTTCCCGGACCGCCGGGCGATGGGCTTCCCGTTCGACCGTCCGTCGCGCAGTGCTACCAACATCGAGGAGTTCATACTGCCCAACATGGCGCTCGTCGACATTACTATCAAACTGCAGAACACTACTGAGAGGAACCCTAAGAATGTACTGAAATAATCACTTCCATCAGACTTGTCCAGGTAAGCTCCAAAATGATCAGCTGACTACCTACCACAAAGCTGGCCATACACGATCAAAGCACCACCAAGTATTGTTTTGAGGCCGCAACCCACCGTGTGTTTTAAGTCACCGTAAAATTGTCAAGTGTTAGTTTACAAACTAACGAATTTTAAAATTAGTCAAATTATAAATTGACGATAATATTGTAAACGAAATAGACAGGGTTTCCCATTTATTTATTTTTTATAAGTCAACAGTATACATATAAAAGGGCATTCGCTCCGCTCATCCCCTTTATCCTTCACCTACCCACAAGAGATAATAGTACCTACTACGACCTTGACCCACCACTCCGCCCAGAATTTCCACTTATCAGTTTATCTACTAACGCGTTATATTGTAAGATTAACTACAGTAGGTACAGTTTAACTGTCAGTATGTCATCCCAAAATAAGTTTTTTGATCTGTGGCTTCTATCGTGTGTTGCCACAATAATTTCGCCAATGTCACGTGATGAACCCTGCACAACTGGGGATCACGATCCCAAAATATAATCTACCGATTTCGGCTTTGACAGTTACGGTTTAGATTAGAAAGCTGATGCTGGATTTTGGAGCTCAACTATGGCACTATAATAATGGCACCTACCTACACAACACATCTTTGGTTTATTTTTATTTTTTCAATTTATGTAATGATGACTGTAATCTTTAGCAATAAAAAATTTAAGGCTGGTTATAATTAAAGTTTTGTAAATAGTGTACATAGTAATATTCAAAGTTGTTAACTAAGTAGTAAGTATGACCCTGTTAGTACCTAATAAATAAAAGCTTGAATTTTAATTGATTATTTTATTTTTTATATCTACAATGATCCTATTTTGTAACAATCACATCAATATTAATTCTAATGTGGCAGTTCTAACTTTAAATCAGCTATAAAATCTACCTTTATGTTAAGTTATCAATTAATATTTTACATCTAACAATGTTTGTAAAGTTTTTTCTAATAAGTATTCTCTGTAGATTAAAATTCCAGTTACCTGAAACAATAATAAAAATAATATTAGTACAAAGTAATTAATTGCACACTCAAACAGGACAGGAAATCTTTATCAGCCCTATCATCCAATATCATGTTGTTATTGACCGAGCGAGCGAAGCGTCTCCGTTTCAGGTTTGGGCAAAAATGCTTTCGTATGTCCGGTTGTTCTCCTCTACAGGTCGCATTTATGAACCGAATCTCGTGAAATTTTGTGAGCAGGTTGGAAAAATAAATAGAATTTTTTACTCGAGCCAGTTTTTTGATTTTTTTCAAAATGGCGGAGATAAAATCGCTACAACCCAAACGGCTCGATGGATATTAACAAATGAGGTGTCGTTGGATTCGTAAAGACCATGAGAGTGAAACAGATGAGCGAGCGAAGCGAGCGAAGCGTCTCCGTTTCAGGTTTGGGCAAAAATGCTTTTGTATGTCCGGTTGTTCTCCTCTACAGGTCGCATTTATGAACCGATTCTCGTGAAATTTTGTGAGCAGGTTGAAAAAATAAATAGAATTTTTTACTCGAGCCAGTTTTTTGATTTTTTTCAAAATGGCGGAGATATGGGGTTTTAAAATGTAAAAAAATCGCTACAACCCAAACGGCTCGATGGATATTAACAAATGAGGTGTCGTTGGATTTGTAAAGACTATGAGAGTGAAACAGATTATATAATTTTAGTAAAAAGTCAATAGGTTGTATAAAAGATCGCGAAATGTAGTTTACAAAGTTATTGGTGCGGCTACTTTCATACCGCATGTACGTAACCAGGTACATTCATAAGTTTGTATGTGTTATTGAAAGAAAATTATTTGGGTTATTTTTTTTATGTGTTTTAGCAGTTCAGCTTTCCCACCGACATACTCGCGAGGTCTACAGCTCACAGAGCCACTAGTCAAATACAGGGTGTAACAGAAGGGTGTAGTCATATTTTAGGAGGTTGTTAGGGACATCATTCTGAGCAACTTTCACTATGAAACTGATTTGATCAGAGCAACTTTAATTTTCACATCTTTATACAAATTAGCTGACCGCCCGGACCAAAATGTATGGAGCAATGAAAAATAAAGTTGCTCTGATCAAATCGATTTCATAGTAAAAGTTGCTCAGAATGGTCTCCCTAACAACCTCCTAAAATATGACTACACCCTTCTGTTACACCCTGTATGACACATTTCGGCTCGTGTTTATTTTCATCACATTCTTAAGGTGAGATGCCCACTGAACAAACAGTGTCAGAACACAATCGAAACACGGAAAAGACACGAGAAAGAGACAGACGGCACAGCAGAATGAGAAAGTAACAAGTTATGCATGCAGCATGCCACATCTTATTCTCTGTTCAGTAGGCATCACGCCTCAGGGACCTGAATTAGGACAAAGATTACTTCTATTTTATTTTCGGTCCTGATCATGATTTTAACAAGTAGAATATTATACCTTTGTAGATTTTCATCCTTTGTCCATCCTCTGTCAATGCACATCAATCTGTAACAGTGATAAAAAATACTTCAAGACTTGCATAAATACTTTAGAAAACTTTGCAAAATTGGTGTTAATATCAGGCCTATCATTCGATATCATGTGTTAGTCATAAATACACATTATCGGCTCGTGTTTTCTCTCATCATGTTAAAAATTAAAATTGATTATTGTTTGAGAATAAATACCTAATTAATTATTTTTAGACATTATAATATTTTCAATTAATGAAATTGATTATTTTTCAAAATATCGAAAAAATGATCAATTTTATATGAAGATATTTTTCAATAAGAATTATAATAAATGAATAAATACTTTTACATGTGATTTATTATTTTTTTTTCATCCGACTAGCATACTAGTATTAGTAGATCTATAGGTAGACATATATCACAACTTTTATGGATATGATAGTTATTTAGGTAAACTATCTCTGCTTCCCTTTGTCATGGTAAAGATGCGCATATTATTTAATATAGAAAGATTTTTATTGATACTTTCAGTTTGTTGTAATGACATCAAGCCTCCTATATTTCGGTCAACGAGCACAGTTCGTTTGTATTTCACTTCTCTAGGAGTTTGGAGGGCAATATTTCCGGTAAATAGAGACTTGTCTACAAGCAGCCATTTACTGGCCAACCTCATTAATTGTTTCGTGGCTGGGGTTTGAGAAAAAGAGGGTCTGTACAGGGGTTTAATTAAACGGTTCAACCGTGCCGAGAGTTGCCTGCGTTGGACGGCTCGGGTAGAGGCGTACATTTGTGTTAGACACTTCATTTTTGCCGTCTTTAGTAAAAGATAAAATTGTTCAATGTTTCTCCAGTCTCGGGCCCAAGCCAACATCCCTTCTGCGGGAGGGTAAAATTTCACGAGTCTTTCTAAATCCCTAGATAGTATAGCCAATTTAGCGTTTTTGTCAGAAATATATCTTGGGAACCAAAGTGTCATTTTCTTTGTTTCTTCTGTAGTTATTTTTAGAGGGGTGGGGGTTATTTTTATTGGACAGGGTTGAAGTAGTAAATTGGTGCATAAATTTTCATACCATATGGGAATATCTATGTAATTTAGTGTTCCCACTTTTTGAATGGGTATACCATACAAAATGTCACATAATATAATCAAAATTTCTACGCCCGTCAATTGTCCATAATTTGGTCTCTCTATAATTTTTACCAATTTTTTTCGACAGTCTATTAGATGTTGCGACGAAGACGTTTCAATTTTTAGTATATTGAAATCTTGTACTGACTTTGGATCCGGTGGTAAAACCACTCTACAACCCCACCCCTCGCGCAACACTGGATTAAATTTTCGTTGGTAGGGAATAATCTCTCTTTGATCTCCATTAATGAGGGATATTAAACTCTCTACATGACTTTGAATGGTGTGTACCATTATACTACTTACTTGGGAAATGTAGTACGTGCATTAAAAAGTTATTTTTTACAATCAATGAAAATATTTAATAATTTTAATAAAAAATTTGTATAAAAGATTATTAACCTAACTTACCAAATTAATTAACAAATTTAATTATAAAATTACACTAATTCATCCACAATCACAACCTTCACCTTTTTTTTTTTCAAACATGAACAAATCGTATAGTATATTTATTTCATCCTCTCCTTCAAGAGTTGATGTCGGACAGGGTGGTGATGATGAAGTTTTTCTTTTTCTCTCTCTTGAACTCTGGCTAGAATCTTTTTCTATCCATCCGGGTGTTGGTAATGGAGATGGTGAAGTCAATTCAGTCCACATTTCATAAGATGAAGTTGACGTCGCCGGGGGTAAGCTATTATTCCTCTGGTCCGCGTTGTGAAGAGTATCAAAGTTCTCAAGGATAGTATTGTTGTCGAGTCGCTCAGTAGGTGGAGATGGTAAAGTCAATTCAGTCCACATTTCATAAGATGAAGGTGGCGTCGCCGGGGGTAGGATATTGTTCCTCTGGTCCGCGTTGTGAAGAGTATCAAAGTTCTCAAGGATAGTATTGTTGCCGAGCCGCTCAGTAGGGGGAACTACGTCTTCGATACCCTCCAGCGTCCCATTTAAATTTACCAATGTAGAGGATTCACTTCCCAACAACGCCAATAGTGGGTCGTAATCATAGTCGATAGGGGTCATATCTATAGTGTGGAAAACTTGTTCCCACAACCAGTCTTCTTCAGGAACCAATTTTGATGATTCTTCCCGTACTACACTTTCAGAGGCGCTTTCCTTTTTAAACTCTGATTGAGCCTTCTCTGAGTCACTTTCCTCACTAGACACTGATTCCACCTCCGCACTTTCAGTTTCAGAGTCACTTTTCTTTCTAAACACTACTTTCTCCTCCTCTATAATATTGAAAATTACCTAAAAGAATGTTGTCTGTCTGTTGTTCCCCAATGGCGATAATACCTGAAAGATGAAACAAAAATGAATAAATGTATTGACTAAAGCAGCATGTTATTTGATGAGTCATAAACTCATAATATCATCAGGCCTATCATTCAATATCATGTGTTAATCATAATTACACATTATCGGCTCGTGTTTTTTCTCATCATGTCTTAACCCTTATCGTGGAGGCCCTCATTTTGAAATTTCAGCTCAACTGGGCTCTGTGGGTGGTCACCGCGGGCTGTTCCTGCTCCTGCTAAAACGTCGCTCACGGCGTTTTATTGTATAAAGAATAGGAACCCCCTATATTTTTAGAATCGCCATGAACCAAGCTAGTTTAATGTATAAGAATGAAAACAATAATGTATTCGTGAGCCTAGCTGTCCAAGGTCAAACCTAGCATATATTGACTTTTTTTCCGTTTTTATGACAAGAACCCAAATGTTTTAAATTAAGCACTTTTTTTTACTAACTGTGTGTTTTATTTATACAATATGTACAACACCAACCTGTTTATCACCTAAAAATAATACATTTCTAAAGAAAATCATGTTTTTTTTTTGCTACAATCCTAATGGTTTAAGTATGTACATACATTTATCTCCGACCACTCTCCGACTGGGTCAGATTTTTTTTTCCTATGCACGGACTGGTTTTTATAGCTCCACAGATGCGTTTGTGTTTTGGGTGACCATTTGCAAAGTATAAACGCGGCCCCAAACCAATATTTTTAGTACAAAAGCACCTATCTCTATGCGACCGGAAATCCATCTGCTGCAGGCATTTGCCAGCCAACTCATTTTGAAGTCTGCCCGCTGCGGGTGTTTGCCAGTCCAAGGGTTAAGAACTATACTAATTTAGGAAATATTTGTGAAGAAGAGAGAAGTGTGTATTATTTTAACACATTATTATATCTTTAATCATGATAATTACCATATGGAATGCTGTCTTACTCCTCAATGGAGATGTTACCTGAAAGATGAGACAAAAATGACTAAATGTATGGATTAAAGCAGTACATTTTTAATATGTCACATAATATCATCAGGCCTATCATTGAATATCATGTGTTAATCATTAATACACATTATCGGCTCGTGTTTTCTCTCATCATGAAGAAGGTTCTACTTAACCTCTCTCTAAAGGCTGTTTTTTTTGTCCAGCCATAAAGACTGCATTCATGAACAGACATTCCTGACCTGATAAATATGTTGGGAGAAGGCAATAAAAGCATAGGGGTAGGGTAGCATCCTCTCACCTACATGACATCAGCAGAATATGAGTAAGATACGCCATGTGTGATCTGGGCGATCACGTGGCTTCTGGGAGTGTGAGACAACATGGCCACATAAACTTTGCTGACCCTTGCAGTTCCAACTAAATTTAGATTTGCGAAATAACCTGCGCTAAACTTACAGGATACCTACTCGAACGATCCAGTTGCGAAAGAGGTTACCTATCTAATCTTCAATAAATCGAATCGTGAGTAAACAAGCAATCGGGCAATACTTCAGATAAGATTACGGAAACTATATTTAGCAGTCTGACTGAGTAGCTGACCGATAAATCTTGTATGTAGCAACAAGATCGCTGTAACACGTGGTGGTAAAAGATGTGAGTGAGCAGATCACAGACTATCGATGGAGCAGATGGATGGCTTACCTGACGCAGGAATTTAATTACTGGTCAAATTTCCACGCTATTTATGCTCTTTAGAAGAATTCTCCTCTCCACGTCACCGATTGCTCTCCACAAATCCACAAACAAATAAAATAAAATTAAATTAGGTACATACCACAAAACTAGTCACACCTCGATGACAGCTGGCATGGCAAGGAAAAGGAAAGGAATGGAAACGCAACGTGCGTGTAGGTAGTGTTATGTTAGCTAAACATCGATAGTATCGATAGTTTTTCTACTACCGATAGCTTGATAAAACTATCGATACTATCGAAATTTTCACTTTTTTGCTATTCACTAGCGGGGAATCCCCGGATTACCTCGCTTTTTTACGCAGCGATGGCAATCGATTATATTGGTACAAGTATAAGAATCGATAGTATCGATTATATCGAAAGAATCGATACTAGATCGATTTGTTAGATTATTTAGGTACCTACTAATCGATTAATTGATAAACGATTATCCGGCAACACTACATGGCAGGCAAGTCAAGCAACATGCTTTAGTTATTGTTCTGAGCAGGCAACAGTCAATTCCCAGTTCCGAGTCACGCCAAAATCGATTACAGCGTCTACGAAGCCGTTCCGAGTCAGTTTTGGCGATACAAAACGATGGCATTATTGCAGACGTTGTAATTGATTATGGCGCTGACGGCGATGTCACGGAACTCGACTAAAGTAGAGTCGTGTTCCGTGACATCGCCGTCAGCGCCATAATCGATTACAGCGTCTATACCCTATCCAACATAGGATGACTCTGACAGCTTGACACTGTGACTTTACTAGGCATGGGGATAATGTCGATACAAATTATCGATATTCTAACTAAAGTTTCTGAATGTTTCAAGCAAATCAAACAAAAGGATGTTGTAACATGTTTTTATTCTTGTTATATCGATTCACAGCCCAAATCACCATCATCAAAGTCTGATTCGGACTCGCTGGAGCAGTCTTGTAGATTTATAACCAGTTCCTGGGTAGATTTGTCGAATCGTACGATCAGTCGTACGTACGATCGTAGTATTTCTATTGCATTTACCTTGTTGTTTACAATCTATTTTATTTACACAATATCATCAATATTCTATTTAAGTTTCGAGTCAAGATCGATAACTTCTTTTTTTTTTATTAATGGCGTCCTAACTTATTTTGAGGTTAATTTTGCCATTGTCAAGTGGTCAGGTTCTCATTTGAGAACCTGGAAATTATAATGTCTTGAGATGATTTGATGATTATGATGATTTGTCGCTCGTTAGCACTACCCAGGGAGGACGTGAAGGGCTGTGGGTTCCAAGTAATTCCTTCGGACGTGAGCGACTGCCTCCCCATCGATAACTTGTGTTACGATAAATGTTTATAGTTCGGTGTTTCAAATGTAAGGAACATGTAAAACTAAAAAAATAAAATTGGTTAAACAAAAAACCAGAAATTTAACCGGTTAAATTCAAACCGGTTCAACTCAAGTGGTTGTAACAGCTCCATGTTATGTCACTGCAAACTTTAGGTAAATTCACACCTCAATTCCAATCCCTGGTAATAACTCTACACGATCGGCAGGGCGGCAGGGAGCTCAGCTGCTCAGTCTAGACTCTAGAAATGAGTTGTCCGGACCGTAATAGTTCCAGGACATATAGTCCGGTCCCGGAACGACATAGTTCCAATCCAAACTGTCTAAATAAACATACTTCACCCACCATGTATGGCGGAGTATGGAACGATCCCGGAGCAGGCGCGGTCGCAGGGGGGGGGTCATGGGGGTCATGACCCCCCCCAAAACCAGTCTCATCAATTTGAAAAATCACCTAGAACTTGATGGTTTACAAAATGTTTAAAGAAATTATTAAATGCCCACTAACGTATTTAGTCTTACACCTAAAATAGTCAAAGAACGGTAAAGATATCCATAATTTTCAAAAAATATTCTGATGGTGATGACAAGACATTCTCTGCAACTACAATATTCAAAAATAACCGGCCAAGTGCGATTGGGACTCGCGCACGAAGGGTTCCGTATCTATAAAAAATGCGATAAAAAATAATGTATGGGAGCCCCCTAAATTTTTTTTTTTAAGTAATTAATATACTCAATATATTGTGAACATTTTAAGCGTCTACCTGCTACCATTATCAATATCGAGCAAAAATGACCAAAAAAATCACGTTTGTTGTATGGGAGCCCCCCTTAATATTAAATTTCTTTTGATTTTTAGTATTTGTTGTTATAGCGGCAACATAAATACATCATTTGTGAAAATTTCAACTGTCTAGCTACCACGGTTCATGAGATACAGCCTAGTGACAGACAGACGGACGGACGGACGGAAGGACAGACAGACAGCGAAGTCTCAGTAATAGGGTCCCGTTTGGAACCCTTCGGGTACGGAACCCTAAAAAAGACCGCGAGAGAGAGACCGGGCGGTGCGGCGCGGAGGTGGCGCGGGGCGGGGCGGAACGCGAAACGACTGTTCTAACCCCCCTTCCCCCGCCCTTTAGAAGATATACAGGAGATCATAACTAGTGGCTCTGTGAGCTGTAGACCTCGCGAGTATGTCGGTGGGAAAGCTGAACTGCTAACACACATAAAAAAAATAACCCAAATAATTTTCTTTCAATAACACATACAAACTTATGAATGTACCTGGTTACGTACATGCAGTATGAAAGTAGCCGCACCAATAACTTTGTAAACTACATTTCGCGATCTTTTATACAACCTATTGACTTTTTACTAAAATTATATAATCTGTTTCACTCTCATAGTCTTTACAAATCCAACGACACCTCATTTGTTAATATCCATCGAGCCGTTTGGGTTGTAGCGATTTTTTAACATTTTAAAACCCCATATCTCCGCCATTTTGAAAAAAAACAAAAAACTGGCTCGAGTAAAAAATTCTATTTATTTTTTCAACCTGCTCACAAAATTTCACGAGAATCGGTTCATAAATGCGACCTGTAGAGGAGAACAACCGGGCATACAAAAGCATTTTTGCCCAAACCTGAAACGGAGACGCTTCGCTCGCTTCGCTCGCTCATCTGTTTCACTCTCATGGTTTCTGCGAATCCAACGACACCTCATTTGTTAATATCCATCGAGCCGATTGGGTTGTAGCGATTTTTTTACATTTTAAAACCCCATATCTCCGCCATTTTGAAAAAAATCAAAAAACTGGCTCGAGTAAAAAATTATATTTATTTTTCCAACCTGCTCACAAAATTTCACGAGAATCGGTTCATAAATGCGACCTGTAGAGGAGAACAACCGGACATACGAAAGCATTTTTGCCCAAACCTGAAACGGAGACGCTTCGCTCGCTTCGCTCGCTCGGTCAATAAATAATGTAAAAGCGTCTAAATATTTTGCTGTTATATTTGACGAAACAACTGACATCTCAGCAACAGAACAACTCAGTTTATCATTTCGATATCTTCACAAAAATATGATTCGGGAAGACTTCATTTTATTTTGTGATGCCTACAAAGAAATCCGAAATGAAGATGTGCTGCATAAGGACGAACTAAAACTTACAGGAGTAGCTTTAGCACATATTGTTATAGACCTCTGTCAGAAATTTGGCTTGGATTTGTCGAACTGCGTTGGAATAGGCACAGACAGTTGCTCCGTTATGGCCTCTGAGGTGTAGGGTGCCGTAGCAGAACTCATAAAAACTGCAACCCAAGCACAAAGATGTCCTTGTAATAATCATATCCTGAATAACTCCCTGGCAAAATCGTCACAGGTAACGAGTTTTATTTTATTTTTATTTTATTTTATTTATTGCAAAACACAACAGATATAATACATTGCGTTTCTTAATATAAACATCTTATTTTAAAACATGTAGAATATCCTACTGGGTGTTTTGACAGCATCTTTTTATTTGTGGAAGTTGCAGAAACGCATCACAGCAACAATGAAGAAATTAGTGGCTTTTGCAAATGCCTCAGCCAAACGAAGCAGAATTTTTCAAGAAGCTCTTGGTAGCAAACTAGAAAGTCTGTGTGATACTCGGTGGGTAGAACGGCATGACGGGTATTTGCAATTTCAGGGCGACACTTTAGTTAAAATCTGTGATGCACTTATGAAAATTTCAACCTGGCAAGACAGCAAATCTGCATCAGACGCCTATTGTTTACGACATGCTCTGTGCAGTCCGGATTTTATCATTTGCTTAGCCGACGTACTGGGTATGAAGATTCCTTCTAAATGAAATAGTATTATAAAATGTATTTGAAAGCGAATGTTTCTTAACTAACCTATTGTTTTTTTTTTTCAGGAACAACTGTTTCGCTAAGTCGCTTTTTGCAAAAAAATATCTTTGTACTTAAAGAGAGCCACAGATGCTCTTAAGGACACACTGGACATACTGATTCGTAAACGGGAGAACGCTGATAATCACTTTCACAACCTGTTTGTCGAGGCACAAGATCTAGCTCAAAAACTGGATGTTGAAATAAAAGCTCCTCGTACCGTGCCTCGACAGACAAACCGTGACAATCATCAGGGAACCGTAGAAGAATATTACAAGCGAACAATTTTTGTACCACTTCTAGATAATATAAACAGTGACCTGCAAGAACGTCTAAGTGCAGACACATTAAACTTATTTGGACTGGGCATTTTCATGCCAAAGACAGAAGTGACCGAAGAGGACCTTCGAAATGTAAAAAAGTCGCGGAATTCTATACCCACTTCTTAGGTGTTCCTGCATCCACTGTCGTTACAGAATATGAACTCTGGGTCACGAAGTGGAGGCGGGAACTTGCCGAAAGTAGTGGGAAACTTCCAATATGCGTGCTGGCTACAATCGACGCTTGTGATGAGGACCTTTACCCAAACATAAAAATATTATTAAAAATACTAGGTACCCTCCCCATAAGCGCCGCGACTGCTGAAAGGTCCTTTTCGTCACTAAGGCGTCTAAAAACGTGGCTGCGTTCCACAATGAAAGAAGAGAGGCTGACAGGGTTAGCCCTTCTTAATGTACACCAGGATATAACACCTGATGTAGGCAAAATTATTAACCGCTTCTCAAAAAATGTTAGAAGGCTGCCATTTGTATTATAAGGTCAACGTATTTTTTACTTTTAATAATTTTAATTTGTTAGTGTTTATAATAATATTATAAATAATCGTGTCTGGTTTCATTTGACACTGAAAGTCAAATAAAAAATTTTAAAATATATATTTTTTATACTATAATGTTCTTCATTTGCTTGATGACCCCCCCCAAAACCTAGGGCTGCGACCGCGCCTGTCCCGGAGTATGGAAAGATCGACGGAGTATATGGAACGATGCAGTGCAGGACCGCAGAACCATAAACATATACATAGCCCAAAAACTCACAACACTCAGGCGAATTTAGGTATACAAGGTGTAAATGAATTAACGCAAAATTAGAAACTACTTTTTTAGGGACATCATTCTAAACCTATTCGATCAGAGCAACTTTGTTTTCCACTTCCCAGTACATTTTTGCCTGAGTGGTTCAGCTGATTTGTATGGAGAAGTAAAAAATAACGTTGCTCTGATCAAATCGGTTTCATAATGAAAGTTGCTCAGAATGATGTCCCCAACAAAGTTGTTTCTCATTTTGCGTTAATTCATTTACACCTAGTATATGTATACTTATCAGATTTGAATACATAATCGTAATTATAGTTGTAAGTTTAGTAAGTAGTTAGGACTATGGGAAAAGTTAGGGTGTCAAAACACGCGTATTGAATTGGATAATTTGAAAAAAATAATTGACAACTTAAATGATTTTGGAGGAAAAAAAAACTCGCTTTTTTATTATTATTCTTTTTGCGATTTTTATTTTATAGAATATAATTAAAAAGTATATGAATATATTTTTTTTTTTTATAAAAAGTGAAAAATATAAAAGTTAGGTACTTATTATTTATTTTAACTCCCGGGGATGGTCGTATAGGTATATTCCGTGGACTATATACTAACGGAGGTCGGAGTAAAGTTATACTCCGCGGACTATATTAACGGAACCATGTATACGGAACCATGTATGTAACGGAACCATAGCCACAGGTATTTTTCCGGAAAGGCTTAAAATAGCCCATATCATTCCTCTGCACAAAGGTGATAGCAGACTAGAAGTTCAGAATTATCGCCCAATTGCGTTGTTGCCCTGTCTTTCAAAGATCTTCGAAAAACTTTATTCAAACCGTTTGACAAACTTTTTATTAAAATACAAAATACTGTCCAAAAACCAATTTGGTTTTCAAAAGGGTAAGTCGACTATTGATGCTGTGTTTGATATGATGGATTTTGTGGCAGACTCTCTAAATATAAAGTCAAACGTGGTATCTGTTCTACTGGACTTATCAAAAGCTTTTGATTATGTCGATCATCACGTGTTGGCATGCATCCTAAATCGGTACGGTATAAGAGGCAATTGTCTGGACTGGATAAAATCTTACCTGACAAACCGCAAACAAAGTGTAAAGCTTCCTATGTTTGACTCCAAGACAAACACACTTTCAAACACAATATCCCTAAGCACAGAGACGACGCAAGGTGTACCTCAAGGTAGTGTTTTAGGTCCCCTGCTGTTCATATTATATATAAATCATTTACCCCAAATAGTCAACAAGAAAATCACGATGTTTGCGGATGATGTCTCAGTATTCTTTAAATTTGAAAGAAATAATACCACTCAGCTGTTTTCTGAGATAAATGAAACTATCAATGCCATAGTGAAGTGGTTGAAATCTATTGGACTAAAAACAAATGCAGGAAAAACAAAAATGATTCATTTCCGAAACTATAATACCCCTAGACTTGAACCAAATCTCACTGTGGACAGTACTACAGTTGCCCTTGTAGACCAAGCCAAGTTTTTAGGGATTTTTGCAGATGAGCATATGAATTGGAAGAAGCACATAGATACCCTTGAGACAAAACTAAGTAGTTTTTGCTATGCATTGAGATGCTTATCAACAGTTACTACAACGCATGCCATGCTGCAGGCTTATTACGCCTTCTTCCACTCTAGGCTTCTGTATGGCTTGGCATTGTGGGGTGGTGGCGTTGACATAGATAAAATTATGGTTTTACAGAAGAGATGCATTCGTATTTTAAGTGGTGTTAAATCAAATAGGGTAACTTGTCGTGGGCTATTTTTTAAATTGAAAATACACACTGTCACAGCGCTCTACATCATCGAGCTTTGCAAACTAATACAGCGTTATCCTGAAAAGTTTCCCATCTCTGAACGCAAGAGCAATAGGCTAAGAGATAGGTTTAAGCATGACCTTAAAACTAGGTACTGTAGAACTACGTCCTATAGTAAAAGCACTAGTAATATGGCAGTCTGCGTCTATAATAAGCTACCGTTACATATAAAGC
The DNA here is from genome assembly GCA_963457715.1 of Argyresthia albistria. Taxonomy (NCBI): domain Eukaryota; kingdom Metazoa; phylum Arthropoda; class Insecta; order Lepidoptera; family Argyresthiidae; genus Argyresthia; species Argyresthia albistria. The sequence goes on along the minus strand of OY735274.1, from coordinate 3,503,343 downwards.
TTCTCTCGGGTGATCGGTTTCTGAATGCCTTGAAACAGTACCTACTGCTTATGTGTCCTTATACGCTGACTGAATTTAATGAAAATGAAAAATTATCGTGTTAGAATGTATCGTGTTAGAATGTGTTTACTGTTTTACGGATTAGACTTTTCTTCTTTTTATGCTTACGACTATTAGTGACATTAATATCAATTCTATAATTTATTAAAATAATGTTATTATAAAATTATGCTATGTGTGATGGATGATAAAGTTTATTATTTATTTTTTTCCAAGTGAAAAAATATTATTACGTTATTCTGTTTTAATTTAATTCTATTCATAATTATAATTATTAAAATTGCCATGCCGCCATCGGTAAAATTACATTGGGACATTATATTATATTACATAAGATCTGTACATTATACTGTAATTTATCGCAATAAAATGAAATGAAATGAAATGTCCAGACCGAAGATATCTCGTTCCATGTCCGTTCCTTTTCATTTGCGCACGTCTATAGACATTGGGTCGTTGTACAAGTTCTGTTTAGTGTTTACATGATGAAAAGTTTTGAATTTTTTCTTGATTACTAGTCTGTTTGGAATAAAAGCTGAGATACAGGTACCCGCCGAATTCGCACTACTAGAACTGTTACGTAAAAAATGAGTGTGTATTTGAAATCAGCGACGTCATATTATTAAAAAACAGTTATAAAACTTGATAAAACAGAAAAATGAATTTTGTACCCGTGTGCTATACGTGTACCCGTTGATATCAACGATAAAAGTCGCTCAGCGGTAGGTACTCGCTGAGCGTTCCCGCCCGCTTGGCTTTCAGGAGCGATCAATCCGCTGTAGGTACCTACAGCGTGGATTTGAGTGCACGTGAGCGAGTGGTGCGTGCGAGTAATCGCCCGTCGCTCGCACTCGAACACTCGCTTTATAGCTGAGCGACAAAACTATCAGAACTACACATTCGCTCCTCGCAGTTTGCCTACTCGTTGCTAGTTTCTAGCTTTAATTGCTTCCCGCTCATCGTCGGTGGCGGCGGCGGCGGTGGTGGGACCAATACCTTAGAGGTTGACGCTAAGGAACTTGAACTTGTTGTTTCGTAAGTTAAATTATTTTCAGAAACATCACTATTTTCTGTTAATTTCTTCAACAATCCTCTTCTTAGTACATTATTTATTATAGACTCTGCATATATAGCTTGTACTGAGTCCATTTTTTCTAATTTTTTGGCCACATTCATTCCGACAATCTCAGATTCAGAGAACTGTTTAGTCGATTTTGAAGTGTCACTGCCATTGAAAACTTCCGCCTGGTAGTTCGATGACATCTTTCTTTTCTTGTTGGCCACACTGGTTGCATTTCCAACGATTTCATCAAGCTGAAAACAAAATAGATTTATACTTTTACACCGTTAGTTGCCTGTATCTCATAAACTCGCCTTTGTACACTATTATTAGTATTACTGTTTTTAGGGGTGCGTACCCGAAGGGTGCCAAACGGGACCCTATTACTGAGACTTTGCTGTCCGTCCGTCCGTCTGTCTGTCTGTCACCAGGCAGTGGTAGTCATGAACAGTGGTAGCAAGACAGTTGAAATTTTCACAGATGATGTATTTCTGTTGCCACTATAACAAAAAATACTAATAACCGGCCAAGTGCGAGTCGGACTCGCGCACGAAGGGTTCCGTACCTTTATCTTTAAAAAAGCGCAAAAAAAATCACGTTACTTGTATGGGAGCCCGCTTAATATTAAACATATTTATAATAAAATAACACACAGGAACACAACAAAACATACTAACTCAATAACTACATGGCTAAACAGGAGTACAGCGTTTATATCATACCCACCCAATTGATTTATTTATTAAGTTTATTCATATTTAATATTATGTGAAATGGCTAGGAATCTGCTACTCTACCGATGGGAAAATGTATACCACTCACACAATATAATATATAACATAACATAACATAGCGGCACGCCTTTTCCCGTACACATATATAATAGAAGATCAAATCTCAAATTAGTAATCACTCCCGATCGATAGCGATCGACGGCATCGATCAATGGTCGATCGACGGTAAAACGCATCAGTCGATGTCGATCGACAGTTCAGACAGTACACCAGTCGATCGTCATTATTATCCAGAGAGTAAGGGTGCTATTTAGACATGAGTCGTTCCGGACCGTAATAGTTCCAGGACATATGTCCGGTCCTGGATCGACATAATTTCAATCCAACCTGTCTAAAAAAACATACTCCGCCATGTCTGGCGGAGTATGGAACGATCGCCAGAGTATGAAACTATCCCGGAGTATGGAACAATCGCCGGAGTATGGAACGATGACCCGGAGTATGGAAAGACCGCGGATTAAACATAATCCACTACCAGCGCAGTACGGAACGATGCAGTGTAGGACACAGCAGGACCGCAGAATCATAAATATATATATATATATAAAACCCAAAAACTCACAACACTTAGTCGTTCTTTTGCTATTTTTATTATTATTTTTTATTTTATAGAACACATAAAATGTACGTACATATTATTTATTTTTTTCTAAAAAGTGAAAAATAAAAAAGTCATTAAATTTTTTGAACTCCCGGACATGGTCGGAGTATGGAACGATCGCCGCCGTAGTATGGAGTATGGAACGATACGAGGTTTTCGCCTATAGTAGACCTCGTCGGATTTTCTTTTCCCCATTTTTCCTAAAACAGACAAAAAATCTTAACAACAATTTCATAATAAGTCACATCATATAAAATTTCAGTTTCGTAGTATGTTATTATTTCCAATTCAACTTACGGACCGCTCGCTGTGCGGCACGGCAGTGTTTTGTGTCGATACACAAATTCTGCGATCTATTTTTTTTTACAGAAAGCGGCGTGCTCTCACTCCGAAGGCCCGCGGCCACAGAACACAATTACTCTGACGAGCCCGCGGCCGACTGAAGCTGACAGGACTCACCGCGTCGGTGCCGCGAATTCGTATAGGAATTTCAATCGGAGTGATTAATTTATACCTATTAAAATAACTTCAAACTTCTAAGTAAAATAACTTATGAAATATTTTTAACATGTCTTTTATCTTTTTAGACACCTAAACAAATCCGGGCACAGTGAATGGGAAAGGTGTGAAATATGTTCCAACGCCAAATGCTGTTTTTTGGGATATTTACGGTTTTAGTACAACTTTAGCAATTATTTTCGAAGTGATCATTGATTTAAAACTTGATTTGAATGTGAAAACTCATAGAACAGGTCTTTGTTATTCTTTGTATTTTTTTATAGGAGATAACACTAACATTTCTTTAACAAATTTGTCAAATTACCAGAGGATGTTTTCATACGTAACAAGTTACGTATGAAAACAATTTTCTAAATAAAACTTTCCAACGATAAAGACTATCAAACACCTTGGCTGTATGGTTTCAAGACCCTTGCCTTTCCCAAAAAAAGTAGAACTGTATCGTTATGGAAATAAAGATTAAAAATAACATTATTTTTGTTCGAGAAGTAGTTTTTTTTTGTTTACTGTATTGCGTTTATAAAGTACGTCATTATGAATTCAATTTCAAGTTTGTAATTGGAACTTTATGACATGATAGTAGATAAAAATACTAACAGGCCTTATAACACCATGTAAACTAAACAAACACTTGACAATGCTATGCAGGGGCTGCATGGAAGTGAAGGAGACAGTCGTATTTATTCCTTTTTTCACATCCAAAGATATTTAGTTATAAATATACACATACAAAATTCGAAAAGACTTTTTACACGACCTATTTATTTACGTTCGCACGCTATACCAGAGAAGCGAAATGCCAAAAAAGCGTAATGCCAGAAAATACTTAATCATTTGTGCAGTATTCTGTCTGTATCGGACATGTTCCATTTCTTCATAAAATCAGATTTTCCCAAAAAAACAGTCTTATCCCACCTGACCTACTTATTTGTACTTTGAAGAAACCAATACAAACATGTGAGTATTAAAAAAAACTTACGCTTTCATTTTGTTGTTCAGACTCGTCATTTATTTCTTGTATGGTTTCTTCGTTTTCATTTATAAAATCATTATCAGTGTATCTTTCATCTACTGTAATATTTTCTAAACTCGGGGTTGGTAGTTCCTGATCCTTTGTAAATAACAGATAATTGAAATACCAGAGGGTCGGCGTGTAAATTTCGTCAGTTCCTGCTCCGCTGCGTTGGCTGTAAACTAGTTTCTTTAATTCCTTACGGAAGGACCCTCGCAAACTCTGGATTTTTTTTACAATGAAGTCTCGATTCGCATCTGTATACAGAAAAGGTAAATAAAAATAGACATAAAAATTCATGTCATCTGCTCAAAAGTAAAATACCTATTACTTTCATTGTTTACATCTAAGTATTCGAAAAGAGCTATTTTAGTCCCGGCAGACAGGGACTAAAGTCACTCTTTAATCTCTAGAGATTAAAAGTAACTTTTTAATTTCGGCGCAGGGGGCGGGGCTCCCTGCGCACAATTTGTACTAAAGCTTTTTTTATTTGTTAGTTTGGGGGCGACGGGCAGCGCGCCATCCGCACTGTGTGCTGAAGTTTCGAAATCGTTGGCATTTTACACTAAATATTGCAACGTTTTATTCGTCTGTGTCAATCCATATAGAGATTAATATCGAAACACGGACTAAATAATGAAAAGTTGTGGAAAATCAGATAACTGCGCCAAATCTTAATTAGGGATCCTATCTTTAAAGGGAAAAAAACTAACCCTTATAGGATCACTTTTTTTGTCCGTACGTCCGTCCGTCCGTCTGTGTGTCAAGATCAAGACTTTTTATACCAAGAACGCGTGGACGTATCAAGCTGAAATTCATATCAATGGTCGCATAAATCCGTGAAAAGGTCAACCTTCAAAAGTCTTCACAAAATAAAAGGCCCATTTTGACAGTTCACGCGTGGTTCACGCCCAAGAGGTTTTAATCCCTAATGTTAAACACACTTTACTCCGAAGTCACTTTCAACTAAATGAAACAATACTCTCTCTTAAATTATTTTATTATTTTATATATTTTTATTTTATCTTATTTATTTTATTTTATATATTTTATTTTATATATTTTATATATTTTTATTTTTCTTAAGTACTTTTATAATTATTATTTTTTCTTAAGCACCCAAGGTTACAAATCTGGTCATAAACACCTCGGACGAGGTACGGGCCTGCGAGCCATAAATACAGGTTATATATTATTTCCTAGTTATGGCAGCAAACACCTCTATTTTTAAGCCTGTATGTACCATTTTTTTCATGAATAAATACTATTTGATTTGATTTTGATTGAAATTATTTATATTTCGCTCCGTTCAACGTTCAATACAAGATTAACGAGAGAGATTAACCGCTCCAAACAAAATCACAAGCTTTTATAAGTTTTCCCTCGCTTAACCAAAATAACTACTAAATGTATTTTAATTAATTTAAGGACATTTAAAAATACTTTAAAATATGACAATAATTTACATTGGCCAAACTGTATTTATTGAAAAGACGATGTTCATTATCGATTTAATTTTATTTCTGTTACTACTTCCGCCGCCATTTTGCTACGCGCGTTCGAGTGGTGGAAATAGTAATATTAAAACTCACTCAAATTCAAATACAACATAATAAAATTCTAACCATATTTTAGCAAAATATTTAACAGCATTTATCGAATATTCATTTTATTTTAATTGTGATTACCACTTCCACCGCCATTTTGCTGCGCGAGTTTGGGTGGCGGAAATAGCAACCAATTTGGTTTACATGGACAACCAATTTACTTTAGTTTTTTATGTGGAAACCTAATTAATTACACGTGTAACGCTCTCCAAGTGTGATCGGAACCCTTGGTGCACGAGTCCTACTCGCATTTGACCGTTATTCATTAGGGTTCCGTACCCGAAGGGTGCCAAACGGGACCCTATTACTAAGCCTCCACTGTCCGTCTGTCTGTCGCCAGGCTGTATCTCAAACCGTGATACCTAGACAGTTGAAAATTTACAGTTGATGTATTTCTGTTGCCGCTATAACAACAAATAGTAAATAACCGGCCAAGTGCGAGTCTGACTCACGCACGAAGGGTTCCGTACCATTATCTATAAAAACCGCAAAAAAAAATTGTATGGGAGCCCCCCTAAATATTAATTTAATTCTTTTTTTTTTTTATTTATTGCAAAACACAACAGATATTTTACACTTCATTTCTAAGTAGGTATATAGGTATATTTAATTATTTATTTTTTAAGTAAATAATATTGTGAACATTTTAAGCGTCTACCTGCTACCATTATCAATATCGAGCATAAATGAGCAAAAAATCACGTTTGTTGTATGGGAGCCCTCCTTAATATTAAATTTCTTTTGATTTTTGGTATTTGTTGTTATAGCGGCAACAGAAATACATCATCTGTGAAAATTTCAACTGTCTAGCTACCACGGTTCATGAGATACAGCCTGGTGAAAGACAGACGGACGGACGGACGGACGGACGGACGGACGGACGGACAGACAGCGAAGTCTCAGTAATAGGGGTCCAGTTTGGCACCCTTCGGGTACAGAATCCTAAAAACAGATTATAATAAATATAAAAGGGGGCTCCCATACACCAGACACGATTTTTTGCCGTTTTTATAGATAATGGTACGGAACCCTTCGTGCGCGTGTCTGACTAGCACTTGGCCGGTTATTTAGGGTTCCGAATTCCGATCCTTAAAAGGAAAAAAATATAAAAGTGTATCGATTCTTTTGATTAGGTAATCGATGTTTTAAGCATTATCCCCTCACTAACAGGAACAGGCTAAGAGTGACTGACTTGGAAACAGGTAACCACGATTACCTCTTCTGTGACCACGGTAACCACGCACGCTACCTGAGCACGCTACTGGCAAAATACTATATAATAATAATTTAAAAAAAAAACTTACCTATAAATCCCTTTCCTTTACAAAATGCTGCTAGTTTTTTGTAAGCGTCTTCCTTAAGATTTTTATTCCTATATTCATCTGATTTCACTTTCCAGAGACAAGGATAGGTTTTATACTGATTAATAAGATCTATTACTAATTCTTTGCTCCATGATCTTAAGTCCGCCATGTTACACACGAAAGAACGCTGGAAACAAAAAAACCGCACAGGCGGGATAGATAACTGCACGCGATTGCGCGCGTTACTGAGTGAGTGAGTGGAGTGGGGGTGAGTGAGTGAGCGGAGCGAGATGTCCCACCCACTAGGTCCCACTCGTCCACAGAACAATTTTTACTCTAGGGAGCACTCGTCCGCCGCCAAAACGTCACTCACCGACTTAGCGACTTAGTTATTGTTCTGAGCCACCTGAGGAGCCACCGACCGCCCCGGCGACGAGGCCCCGACCGCCCCCTCCCCCGCCCCCCGCCTCCGCACGCTCTTTCATCCCCTCGCCCCACCACGCGCGCGCTTTCGCACGGGATTGCTCTACGCGCGAGGCCGCTAATATAATAAGTAATTAACTGTAATATGTAGGTAATAGCTGGCTGGGCTCTGGCCCTCACTCAGTGAAGTGAGGGAGACAGACAGGCTCACTCTCCTTGTGTGTGAGTAATATTGTTCTGTGCCCTCTCACTGCCTGCGATACCGTCCACGACACTGTACGTCGTGGTTCTGTGCCCCATCCACCCCACACTGTAATCGATGAATTCATCGCTCCGACTACGAAACAGAAAAATCCATTACAACCACAGAATAACGTGGCACTCTCAGCCGCTTTGCAGCAAGCAATATGGCTTTCTTTTCAGGCGATCGATGATACAAGGCCTTGTACTATAGGTATAGCTGACTAATGCCCGATTCCATCAAAAGTTAGGGGACACTTAGCTCTTTTTCAAAACTGTCTAGCGATTGTTTGGAGGCCGGACTCTAAAATTTAGGGGGTCCCCTAGTATCCTAGATGACCCTTAAACTTAGGTCAAAGGGAATAAACCGCTAGGTGACCCCTGAAAGGAATTAAAGTGTCCCCTAAAAGTGAGGGATTGTTGGTGAAATTGGGCATAAGGCTTATTATTACACTACGCTCTGCCGCGCTTTTGTAAGGTGTAAAAGACCTATTAGACTACGCCTACACTGTTTACCGTGCCCTGCCTCTCGGGTCCCCCCTGCCCAGGCAGGATCTGTAGCTAGTTAGGTACCTACCCATCTGGCGCCCAGATTTTTAAAGGTACTACTATAGTGGAATTTTCGGTCATTGCCCCGCGAGCGAAAATGTACGCGATTTTAACGTTTGCCGCCACTTGCGCCGCCGCAGCGTTTTTGGCTCAATAACTAAACTAAAACTAAACAATAACTAAAGAAGTTTTCGGTGGCGGCAAACGTCAAATCGCATACATTTTCTAAGCGGGTCAATGTCCGCTTTTGCCATGTTAAAAAAAATTCACTATAGGCTAGCCTACCCCTAGGCTACCCTTGCCCGTTGCCCTTTTATGATATTAGCACAGAAGAGATAATAGTACTCCGTACAGAACGGCCACTCCCTTCCCCGCGCTGATTCAGATACCGCACCCCACCCCTGGCGTCAAAGGATTGGTTATAGGATCAATAGAAGACAGGGCTGAACGCCGCCGGACGAGTGACGACGACGACGACGACGCGACGCGTATCGTATACTTAATATCGCTGCATTTGCCGCGCCACCAGCCCTAGCAAAGTGTACGCACACATTTGCACGTATACAAACATCATTTGGTTATGTAGTAGTAATAGGTGATTATTTTACGAGCGTTCTATGGAGTGTCCGAGGTGTGATATTAGTTAAAAGTATAAATAATGCTATAACGATCGTACAATTCGCCGCATGTAAACTCTGGCCGCTGAGAGAATGCGATCCATCCTGATACATTTCTATGTCCCCGTCTGTTCCGCCTGTGGTTCCACGCTACTTTTCACTCTATCTCACTCCCACAAAGCAGGATCGCATTCTCTCAGCGGCTAGACCTAGACTATAGTCACCACTACAACGATAAAGTATCGCACATAAATCTTTCGAGCGAGATTCGAGCGCCTGTAGCATGAGAGTCTTGCTCACATTGAGCTACCATATAGTTCAATGCTTGCTCAACACATATTCACAGGCGTTGTAAAGAATACATAGCGCACAGCTCGCGCCAGACGAAGCTAGCTAAGCCATGTCACGACGACACGAGTCACGTCAGTCAGGCAAGTGAGGGGAAAGCAGGGCGGAGCGTCTATTTCTTGCCAGCAACCGAACCGGCGACGACGATATTCTGATGATGATATAGCCACCTAGAAATTCTACTATACTCTGCTACCTCCAGAGATTAGAGAAATTATGTTATGGTATGGATAGTGGAACTCCTTTTACATGTATTGACTGACATCGTAGTACGGAAGTATTTCCAAGAAATCAGTTTTTCGTTGCTAAAGCTTAACTTTGACCCGACACGACGCAACTCACCGCGTTTAGGCCACGTGAAATAAAAAAAGTTCGGCAGGCAGGCTCGTCAGCTCAACGGTCTCTCTGATATAAAGTACACGAGGCAATGGTTTCCCGTGGCACGAACCCACACAGCTAAAACGCAGCTGCCCGTCTTGAATAAATAACGGGAAACAAACAACAGCCACTCGCTCCAACTCATCTCTCCCTCCAACTGACTACACACTCATCTAGTTAATAATAATAAAATTCCTATCTTCAAGTTTTTTTAGACGATGGTGACGTAACGAATTACCTTTGAATTGGAATACGACTGACCTCTTAAAAAGTATAGATACGATAGGTAGGTACATGATTATGATTATAATTTGATCTATGAAACGCGACCGAGCTGATTGAACAAAAACTATTACGTCCTCTTCAGTTGTTTAATAAGTACATACATTAACCACTGTAAACTTTCACATGATAACGTTCCACTCACCTGAGATCGTAAACAAATTAAAAAGGATACCAATCTGCATAACAGTTTTGTATTTCACATAAAAATACAATATAAAGTTTGCTCTCGAGGACTCGGGATACACTTTCGGCTGAGGAATATTTTAAAACTAAAGTTACAAATTATTTATCTAAAAGTTGCCCTCTATTGAATGCCTTCACTATTTACATTGCTTAAGAAAAATAACTAGTTTGTGAAGAGTTCTTTACTTTTACTTACAGCCTATGTCAGACAAAATTCATTTGGAAACTTAACACAATTGAATGATAAATATGTTTTCAAGTATTTTCATTTATATAAGGTATAGATATTAATTATTACGTCTTATTTTTAAGATACAACTACGAAATTAAATAAACCGTCATTAAACAGATCCATAAAATTACTTTGTATTGTTCTGGTAGGTAATTAACAAAACATCTTCAGTGGGAAACTATCATCTAACTAATGTTTCACAAAAGTTACAATCACACTTCACAGTGCAA
>OY735274.1:3445942-3492701 GCA_963457715.1 Argyresthia albistria | reverse complement strand
TGCCAGGTTCTGTATCAGAGGATCCATCCCAAGAGGCATCATCTTCATCATTACTCCGTTTCTTGCTTTGCTTGGCCTTCTTTTTTGGGGGTGAATCCTCCATACTCTTCTCCTTATCACTTACTTCATCCTCTTCCACTTCTTCTCCTCGCTCCTTCCTCTCTTGTCTCTCTTTCTCCTTCTTTTCTTTTTCTTCTTTCTCTTTCTCTAACTTCTCCTGCTCTTGTTTGGCTTTCAATTCATCTAGGTTTTTGCCCAGTGTGTCTACAAACTCTCTGAATGGCTTCATGGAGGGTTTTTCATATACATAAGGTACTATGAATGATGGTGCCTCAACAACAAACATGTCATCAGTGAGAGAGGGCAGGATGGGGGGCTGTGTGGGTTGTGGTGCGGTTGGCGGCGCACTGATGGTGTTGGGGCCCGCCTTGGCCGCTACCGGGGTGATGGTGGTCCCTCGAGCTGCGATGCTCTGACAGAGGTTATGAGCCATCATGCTGCTGTTGCCTGATGTCACCACAGCCCTCGCGTTTTGTATTGGCATTGGTGCCTTGCCAGACATTATTGAGTTTGTATCAATTATGACTACAGTAGGCTCCTTGTTTTGGTCATTAGATTTAGGTTGCTTTGAAGCTAATTCAACTAGACTTTTAGTGTCACTTATTATTATTGGCTTATTCATGTTTTTATTTTGTTCTTGCACCAGTGGATCTTCTAAGATTTCTTCTATATCTGATTCATCATCACCATTCTCCATGTCCTCATCATCATCATGTATTTCTTCTTTATCAGTTTTATTGTTTTGGTGTGGAGTCTCAGAGTTGCTATCATTTGTACTTGAGTTTGAGGAATCATCATTTGTCATTACACAATCATCTTCATCATCACTTGTGATTTCATGGACTTCTGGACTGACAGATCCTCCATTATGACTCTCAGGTCCATTATCATTTTCAATGTTGTTTTCAATATTGTTCTCATTTTCGTTTTCCATCTCATTTTCTAAGTCACTTTGATCGTCTTTGGTTTGACTATCCTGTGAGGTGTCATCATCCCCTTCTGTTCTTTCTTCTGTGGGATAAGACAATAGGGAATTAAATTATGTAATATAGTCCTAGATAGCAGGTACTTGCTGCACAGTATAACTAACAACATTTATGTTAGAAATCACATAAAACAGTGGGAATTCACTTGTAACAAGGACCAAAAAGGTATATTGTTTATACACTTTGTATGGCATAGTGTGTGCGAGCGTAGTCAGACTAGCATTTTCATTTTCGTCATATACATAATGTACTGGGGAAGTATGTACAACATAATTTCTACTTAGCAAGACCTAACCACAAAATTCGGCGTGAATCATTCCCTACAAAACGAATTGAAGAAGGCTAAGATCTGTTGTTTGAGAAAAAAATACTTTTATAATGTCATGTACGAATGATGTGGTGGAAGACTTGACCGCCATATGGGCTTCGCTAGTCTCCCCTGCGATCGTAAGGCAATCACTAGGTGGATACCTTCGAATCCACCAGGAATCCGACAACCGGCTATACCAAAATGATCGTGGGAAGCTGTAGATGATGAATAACTTACCTATTGCTGTAGAAATTGACATTTTCATCTAATTTGCGAATAAAAACGACTGAAAAGGGCACAACAGCACAGTGGCGGAAACCAAACCGAGTCAAGCTGTCATTTTAGGTTTTTGACAGGGCCACCTAAACGTTGCATCTTAAGAAAAATAGTGAAAACTATCACGCATATCGTTTTTGCGCTAGTTAAATGCAATAATCATAATTGGATTTAATTGCATTATAAATATGTAATATTGAATTCAAAACACTAGGGAATAAATTGAAATACAAGTATAACAACAACTTTATTTCCGTAAAAGGAACTAACAGAAAAAGGGGCCTGTGGAAAGACCCTATAGTTATTGCGTTTCCAGAGGAGCTCCCTGACGCTTACTGCGCTCTCCCTCCAACTCGCGAGGCGCTATGAGGAGTTAATTTTCTTTCTCTTTTCGGCGGGAAGTGAAAGAAGTAGTCACAATCCCCTTCGTGGGAGCGAGATAGAGTGAAAAGTAGCGCGCAACTTCAATAACTAGTAAAGTATAAAAAATCCCGCCAAGTTTCGAATAAAAGTCCCGCGTTTTTTTTATTTGTAAAATTATGATTTATTATGCTTGGAACATGCAGGTTTATGCAAAAGTTAAGGCAAAAAGTTTCTGCTAAACATAATTTCTAATAAAAACGAACTTCTTTAGCTATGTTTTGTTTGTATTTATCTGAGGTATTTATCGTATTTATAAAAGGTCAATTAAAACCGATATCATATGATTTGTTATATAATTTATTAGTTACAAAAGTTTTAATAATTTATTAGTTACAAAAGTTTTACAAACTAAATCTCATAGTAACTATAGCTCAACAGCTCCTAAAAAGATTTAACTTTATCATTATAGTTTTGTTGTAATACAAATATTTAACTATATATTACAAAATAATTAAAGCACATACATTGAAATATTTTACCCTACTTCTTACACATATGTTTTGTTATAAATTAAGATTTATTACTAATAATAATAATATAAGGCTACCTAATCTTCTTCTTCAACCACAACATTATCTGAAAAGACAAGAGGTGCTTCACCAGGTTTCCTTATCACTCCCAATTTCTCAGCAGCATCTAAACTCTTCTGGGCATTCTCAACAGTCTTTATCTGATCTGGACTCTCCAGCTTGGTCAGAGCCATCAATATCTCCATCACATCAGTTTCAAATATCCTTGCAGCAACATCTTTGTCACCTTTTACAATATTATATACAATGTATGATCCCCTGAATTGAATTTCCTTATTTGGATTTGCCAGTAAACAGTGCAATGTCTCTATCCAAGCTTTGACATCTAACAGTTTTCTGCAACAAATTTTGCTGACTGATGTGAGCACACAGAGGGCACCGGCAGCTGCCATTACTGTGTCCATGTCTTCCTCCAGGCACAACATGTACAGGAATTTAGTCTTCTCATTTTCACCCTCATAAGTCTTTATAACAGCTTCAGATTGAACCAAATTACAGACACATTGCACAGCAGCCCTCTGGAGCATCAGATGGTCTTCATACATGTAATGCTCAATCTTGGCTAAGCCACCTTCTTTCAGGATCCTGTTTCGAGTGGTCTCATTCATGCCAGCTAAGTTACAGAGAGCCATGAGAGCTTCAAAGTTTTCCAGAGCAGTGCAGTCTGGATGTAACAAGTTAAGCAGTGGCCTCACAACTTCCAAATTTCTTTGCCCAGGGAATGCTACCTCCGGATTGATTGTGATCCCTATTCTAGACAGAGCTTGTGAGGCCTGTTGTTTGCCTTTGGTTGTGCCCTCTAAAGCCATTGGTATTAGGACCTTTGCTCCTCCTTGTTGAACAACAATACCTCTGAGTTCTTGAAGACAACAAATGGCATTGAACACTCGTGCTATCAGTTCCCTTGAATTGTGGCTTTCTGTTTTAGAAAGAGCCACTAGACCTGTTGTCACACCTGCCTTGGCTAACACTGTAAGTCTCTTATTAATGAAGTCAGGGTCATCTAGTTCATGTGTCTCAGGCACGTGGTGCTTGGCAAACTTAGCCAACTCCACCAACTCTGGGTTCAAATCTTGCTTGTCATATGCATTGCATAAATTGACTAGTGTTGTAACCACTCCATAGAGGGCAGACTGGTCCCCTGTTTTGGCTAGCTCTATCAGTGCCTGGATGGCGGCCTTGTCATCCACCAGCTTCTCTTTAACATCTGCATCTAGAGTGAGGTAAGACAGACCTTCAGCCGCCCATTTTCTCATATCCTTATCTTTAGCTGGATTGATAAGGAATTTCCTGCAAGCTTCTGCTAGCTTTGTAGTTGAACCCTCAGCAAAAGGCCTGATTGATGCATCATCACCACCAAAGCTTCCCAGTTTACACAATCCCACAAGTGCTCTCACTCTTACTGCATCATTCTTGCTTGCATAGAGCTTCTTCAGGATATCAACACCTGTGTCAATGATGGACTTAGCTTTGTCCTTCTTAGAAGCAGCAGCAATAAGGCATTCACAGGCAACTTTCTGTTGAAGTACATCCTCTGTTGTTGCCATGACCAAGATCATTTGCATGATTCCATCCTTCGAGAAGACATAGTTGCCAACATCAATTGGGCCTCGTAGCAAAGAAGTGATAGTCACAGTTACCCGAACCTTAGATTCTAGGTCTGGAGAAAGAAGCTTGTCTTTGACAAATTCATCCACTTGGAGATTGAATTTTTCACGAGCCTTGTCATAGTACATGTTCTCATATATGCGTGCTAAGCATGCGGCAGCTATGGTTCTCGAAGATGGTGTTATATTCATTGCAGATTCATACTTGTACTCTTCAAGTTCACTGCACACTTCAAGCAATCGGTGCAGACCTTTTGAATCCACAAATGCTTCGGCCCAGTTCAGTGCATCATAATGACAATTTCTCATGATAAGCTCTATGATGGCATCTCTGGCCAATCCTGAGATGACCCTGTTTGTGATTGAGTATGTCAGGCAAGTCAGAAGAGTGTCAATCTCAGATTTATATTCTGCACACATCATGGCATCAGGTTTTGTTTCTTTATGCGTAAGCATTCCAGAAAATGAGTTTAGGGTCACTTGAAGGCAGTACTGAGCAGCATTGACTCTTTCCTCGTTGTTACTATCAATTATCTCCAGGAACCAGGGAATGCCAACAATTTTGATAATTTCCTTGGTCCTTTGTACATTTCTTTTGCAGAGCTGACTGATGACTCTGATTGCATTAATTAATATGTCATCATTCTTTTCAAGTTTGAAGAGTTTCAGGATATTTTGGATAATGCCACTCTTGAACATCACTTCAGCTCCTGCATTCTCCTTGCTCAGCACCATCAGATTGGCCATAGCCTTCTCCCGCTTCTCCTTGTCTGCAGCAATATCGAAGGCCACCTTAAACATTTGCTCTACTTTGTTGCTGGTTTGTGCATTCTGTCGCGATCTTTCTGTTACTATGGCATACAATCGCTTTAGTGTTGGCTGAACTGCTTTATTTGTGGGTTCCACTGTGAAGATTGTCTTGACATCTCTATAAGCTTCTTCATACCTCTCTAAGGCCTCCAACGCTTGGGAGCGGCGAAACAAAGCTTTCGGGTCTTCTGGAATGATCTTCAGAGCATCATCACAGTCTTTGATAACTTTTTCATACTCCTTGGTCTTGAGATAGGCAGCAGCGCGGTTCTTGAGGTAAGTTGCTAAGTCTCGGCTGTCGTTTTCGGCGAGGCTAATAGCTTTACTGTAAAGAGATATTGCTTCTTCATAGTTATCGGCTTTGAACTCCTCGTTTCCCTTATTTTTGTAGGACTCGGCTTCCTCGTTGTGTACACCCATGTTTTCTTTCTTTCTTGGCACTTTAGTTAAAACTTACGATATGATCAATGTGCTCGCCTTTTTATAGTGCACACTGCACATATGGAAACTTCTGGTAAATACTCGCGTCGCCTCGATACCTGCGGTGCAGGCAAAGAGCCAAAATAGAATTTTATTTACGGATTCAGTACAAAATTCGAGTGAGGTTGAGGTATTAGATGACAGTAAAGTTCGGAAACAATAAATATTTTGCTTGAATTTGTTGAGCCAATTTGTAAATCATGTCTTTTTGTTTATAGATACTGAGAATTTTCATTTAATAACTATTTTTAGATTTTATCAAAATAATGTTTGAATTAATCTCATATTTTTTGTTTTTTACCTTTAGTTTAAAATAATTAGTCGCTCTACACTCTAGATTCGTAAAGAAAAGATCTTGAACTTTTTGATTTGCACTCCAAAATGTCAAAAACTTTTTATGGCATTTGTCTATGGCATGAAATTTTGTTGATCTCTTTCACACTCATCAGAAAATCATATGTTCGTCTTCTTTGCATGAATCATCTGTCTGAGTTCTATTTTGTTTATGACATCTCACTCATTTCTCATTTCATTTCATTCACGGATTACAATTGATTGAATGAATTTGAATGAATCAATTGACGATCACGCACGTCGCACCGCTTCTTTATTTTCCTCGTGTTCACCGGGATATTACATTGGAAATATAAATCAAAACTCCGATAATGGCTGCTATTAGCTTGCTAAACCCGAAGGCTGAATTTGCCAGGGCAGCCCAGGCCCTTGCTGTGAATATCTCGGCTGCCAAAGGTATACAAGATGTGATGAGAACTAACCTCGGTCCTAAGGGGACAATGAAAATGTAAGTTTATATCCATATTTAACACGAAATCATGAATTATTGCATTAGACCGTAAATTTTTCATAGTATTTATTCTTACAATAAGTCACATTGGTTCAATTACTAAATAAAAATGTATTTTTCCCTATTTGAAATACCATACTTTCTTCATACCCATCCAACCTATAACTTTTTTCCTACCCACTACAGGTTGGTGTCTGGAGCTGGTGACATCAAGATCACCAAGGATGGCAATGTGCTGCTCCATGAAATGCAGATCCAGCATCCAACAGCATCTCTCATCGCGAGGGCCTCCACAGCTCAGGATGACTCCACTGGCGACGGCACCACCTCCACTGTGCTGCTCATCGGGGAGCTCTTGAAGCAAGCTGATATCTACATTAGTGAAGGTAATTACTGGATCTAATGTTTTTTGTGTCTTTCTACATACTACCTATATTTCTAGGTAAAATATTCATATTCATATTCATATTCATTTTATTTGTAAACATGTACACAGGGGGTTACAGGTGGAGGTGTAAATAAGGTAAAGTACATGCACCCTGAAAGGGTATCACAATGTATGCTTAAATCTAAATAAAACATTTCTAAAGTAGGTAACATTTCAATTATAAAATAAAATAAAAATAGACCCGTTTTTCCCCCGAAGGGTAAAAAACGGATATTTAGGTTTCAGCCGAAGCTTGAACCACAGTTGAGATTACACGCTGAAATTCGCCATCAATCAATCCTAAAACGTCTCAATCACACGACAATCATAGAGGGCGTTGCTTAACTTACAGTATGAAGATCCTCAGAAACACCGCAGCGCTTGCAGCAGCTATTTTGTTCATCAGTACCTACCTCAACTCATAGCCAGCAAGGCTATTAAGGTGTGGTTCAAGCTTCGGCTGAAACCTAAATATCCGTTTTTTACCCTTCGGGGGAAAAACGGGTCTATTTAGGTGTTCGAGCCTCTGCTTGAACCACAGTTGAGATGTGTTTATATTCTGCTGGCGCTGCGTAGGCGTACTGTGATCCTAATTTGTCGAATGATTATTGTGAAAATTGTAAGTTGCCAATGGAAACTCAATGTTTCTAGAAATCAATGTATATATTTTAAACCAAAATATTCTTATGTAACAAATAATTAACAACAATGTACTTAGGTATATTAATAACTCCACAAGTAACAATTATAAATTCAAGGTATTAATCAACATAATTATAGAAAAACAATCAAACAGCTTTTCATTCTAATGGTGAAAACGATTCACTTACTGGGTTTACCAGAGGAGTTCTAGCAATAGGTAACTCTTTGAAATAATAGCGGAAGAAGGTGTTTTTAGACTTCCAGTTGCCTCGCTTTAACACTTCGTCGATGTCATAGCGATTACTACTAAAGTTGGAAGAAGCAACTGCCGCTCGAAAACTGCCAGCGGAGGCAGAGATACCAGCTTCACGAAATAACGTTCTAATCCATCCTGCTATTATAGATCGGGATGCCGGTTTCACTTTCCCTCTCGTTGACACAAAAAGGCTTTTAACTGTTCCTCTTCTGGACTGAGATAACGAAACTAGCTTTCTTATCCACAACACCGGGTTTCTCCTTTCATTAACATTTGATGGAAGTTGTTTCAGACACCATCCTGATTGTCTGTGAGTGAAGGAGTCCGTTTTAGACCCAAACTTTGGCCATAAAGTTATGCAATCTCCATTATCCTGATATGATTCGTCTTCTAGAGTAAAGAGCGTGAGGTCATGGACTCGCCTTCCCGAAGCAAGTAATAAAAGCACGCAGGCATGCCTTGAAACTTCAAACAAGCTGTTATCATTTAGATTATAGGTATCTAGAAATGAAATAAAATCTTCTATCGCCCAAGAAATAAGTTTCTTTTTAGGTGGATTCCGAAGCAAAATTCCCTTGAGGGTATGTCGAACTAAAGGGTGTGTACTCAATTCATCAGACCTAGCCGGATTAGCCAGAGTTGTCACGACTGATTTATGGAGGGCGATAGTTTTTGGAGCTAACCCTACGGTAGTATAAAGGTGACAAAGATATTTTGCAATATCTACAGGATTTGGATTATCAGAAGCAATCTCATTGACTATAGCATATTCCCGCCATCGGTTCCAGGCAGGCCGATATGTTTTCAATGTTGATGATCTCCAGGATGACTCTAAAATATCTTTTTCAGAACTATTCCACTCGGTTAGGTGACTTGTCCAGCCCGTACCTTCCATACCACCAAATTTAGGAGGTCGACTCCTGGCGGGGCCTGGTTTGTTTGCAGGTCTATGAGGTTGTTCTTCAGATCCGGAATGACAAGAGGGGAGCAGACGGCTCGACCTCTTATTTCTCTGTCCCAAAAGGCTTTCTCCCATCTCGGTGTCACAAGCAGATAAAGTCCCTTGGACGTTTTCAAGTGTCGTAGTACTCGTGGAATGAGTGTGGGGGGGGGAAAGATCCAACCTAGTTGGTAGTCCCACCTCCTGCTGAATGCGTCCGTAAATTGGCTGTTCATGTCCTTCACATCCTCGCTCACATAGCATGGCAGAGTTGCTGATCTTCTCGACGCGAACAAGTCTATTTGGGGCGTGCCTAATTGTCGAAAAATCCACAAAACTATCTCCTGCTTGAGATGCCACTCTGGCATTGATTTTAGCCTGGAAAGGCGATCGGCCAGACCGTTGCAAATTCCCGGAATATAACGAGCAATTAGCTGGCATTTCATTATTTGGCAAAGTTCTAAAATCATAGTTGTCGTTTTCAGGAGCCGCAACGATTTTGTACCCCCTTGCTTTGTTATATATGCTACACTCGTTCGATTGTCGGTTTGCCACATAAGAGATTTCTTTTTCAGGAACGACCTCAACCGCTTCAGGACCTCGTACAACGTCCATAGTTCCTTCTGGTTGCTGTGCCAAGATCTTTGTTTGGTCGTCCATGTGCCCCATAGTTTTTGTCCATTGACTACCGCACCCCAACCCTGATCTGAAGCGTCGGTTGTTATAAAAACTACAGGGTCTGGAGTATGTATTAGGGTTTTCTGGCTGTTGTTTTTGCGCCACCAGTCGAGTTCTTGAAGCGCCCTCTGTGATATTGGCATCTTCTTGTGTCTGTTCTCTTTCGAAAGCTGATTCGATTCTCTTTGCAGAATCCGGCAATGCAATCTGCCGAGAGGGACGACAAATGACGCGAAGTTCAGCTTGCCCAGTATGATCTTGGCATCCTGCCAACTCCAATGTTGCACATTCAGTAAATATTTTATGTCTGAAGTAAGATGTTCTACTTTCTTTTTGCTTAGGCGTTTCTTGTTCTTCACGGTGTCCCAGACAATGCCCAAATATTCCAGCTCTGTTGTGGGTTTGCTGGAAGATTTCTGAAGATTTATCAACCAACCCAGTTTCCTCAGATATTCTCTGACAAAATGAGCTTGCTTCTCCAATATGTCTGGGTTTTCGTGAATGAGAAGAAAATCGTCTAGATAGACCACGATTTTGATTCCCTGCAAACGCAGTTGATGTGCCACCCAGTTCGTTAACTTTGCAAAGGCTGCCGGTGCACTCGCTAGGCCGAATGGCAAGCAAGTCATCTCGTAAATACGCCCCTGGTAAGCCAACATGAGAAATCTGCAATGACTGCTTTTCACAGGGACGTGAAAATATGCCTGTGACAGATCTATCTTCATCATATGATCTTGTTTGTCTATTAAAGATGGTATTTTCATGTGATTCAAAAGGCGAAACTTCGGGGTCTGAACATATGTGTTTAGTCTCTTCAAGTTGAAGATCGGCCGATTGGACCCATCTGGTTTCCTTCGAAGAAACATTCTGGACAAGAATCCTCTTCTCAGGCGACTGATACGAATTGCCTTGCACGAAATCATTTTCTTTATTTCTATTGTCATTTCTTGGGTTTCTTTGGTCATAAAATTTCGAAGAAGTTCGTCTGAAATTTTTATTATGGGAGGTTTTTTCAAAAAGGGTATGCTGTATCCTTGAATAATCTTTTGTATAGATTTTGGAGCATTGCTCCATAAGTTTGAGAATCGTCTCAAACAACCTGCTTCGAATGCGTCACTTCCTGTTGTTGTTCCCCCATTTTTTGTTAGGTTGGGGGAGTCCTCTATTGTTCGTCTTAGTTCCTCCGGTTCTATTTGGGTCATAGCGGTATTGGTTTTGACGATTCGGATTGGTCTGCCAATTATCATCGACTCTTCTCCTCTTAAAGGTTTGGTGGTCAGGCTTGGGAATCTCTCTTTTGGGTCGCTCGGCACGTTGCTTTGCTTTAAATTGAAACGGTCTTTTCTTAGCGGGAAAAAATTTATATATTCCGCCTTGTTCCTTGATTGCCTCAGAAAGTGTTGTTTCAGCAAACAGATGTGACTCGGAAGGTGGGATGGCAGTCAGAATGTCCTGAAGGGCCTTGTTCGAGGGCTTGAACATTTTGCGTCGTTCTTGTATAATTTCCGCTCGTCGGCCACAGACGTATTGGAGCAAGTCATTTGAAGTCTTTTTAAATTTTGAGTCTGCTGACAAAAAGTTCTTTCCCACCTGGTTTTTGACGTCTCGAGGTAGCCCGTCGAGAAGGTCTTGAAAAATTTTTCGCTGTTGCAGCAATCCATGAGTGATTGCGCCCAAGGTTAAATCAGCCCTTTCTAGAATTTCCGTAGACTTCCATGAGTTAGCGACCCCAGCCAAAATGCTATTTGTTTTCAGCGCACAGAAGGCAGGATTAGCTTGAAATTGCTTTTGCGTGTCTGCGTATCTTATAGAGCACCAACCGTCCTGGTTAAATCGTTGGCAATCAATTCCCTGGTTTAAAAATTCGGGGCTTGTTTTGGCTAGTTTGGGCTCTGCTTCCGTCGTATGCGGCTTGAAATCAAAACTTGAACCAGTATCTTGCAGATCTTGGTCATCTTTGTTACTTAAAGCCGCTAATTCTCGTTGAGCTCTGATTATTTGTTCTTTAAGATCTGCCTCTCGTGTACTTAAATTGTCTATTGTTGGACCAGACTCGGGTTGCCCAACTGCAGGTTCCTCATCTGCGTCTGACTGTGTACTATCCGGCAACGACTCAAATGATTCGTTAAGGTCGTCTGCATTTTGAGCGGGACCAGAGTCCTGTCTGGCAATTAACTGCTTAATATTAGAACTTTGCTCTTGAGATACTGACAGTAGTTTATTGAACATTTCTGTTTGTTTTTCGAACAACTGTATCAATAAGCTTTGACTTTGGTTTCCGGATTCGTTCTGGTGGGCTGATGATTGCTGAGCTCTTGGTGTGTCATCAGGAACGTATGTGCTACTATTTCGGGAAATAGAAGAGCGTTCCGTCTCCACTGCGTCTCTGGTCAGAGGTTTTTCTAGCAGTGAGGATGCTGCTTGTCTGTTAAGCAGTTTAGGTTTGAGTAGTCGCACTGTCTCAATAAATTTTTGATAGTTGGTCAAGTGAACCCTTTCCATGACACTATGCGGCGCGTATATAAGGGCCCGACCGAGGGGCCATTCTAGTAACCTCGCTTTGATACTCCTAAATCTTCTTTCCGAAAGGGAGTGTGCCTTAGGATCGAACGCATGAGCTATGTCAATCGTGGGTACTGCAAATCTGAGCTTTGCGTCGGTTTTTTGGTCGAGTTGTACTCCAAAAAGTTCTTCGAATGAGAAGTTTCTAACTTCCCATGCGCGCCAATCCGGTGGATAATACGTATCTAGTGAAAGTATTATCTGATGGAAAGCGTCTTTATCCTTTTCAGCTACATCCGTTTCTGCCAGTTCACCCAGCGTAACTAACGCCATGATCTGCAATCGAAGCAAAACCTTCTTAATAATAATGTCGCATGAATATGCGACAGGTACTTGACGAAGTAACCAACAATGCGTCGAATAAAAAATATTATGCGACACGGCGTATAAGTAATTCGACATCGATGAGTCGTCGTCGAGTCAATAGTAAGGCGCGACGTCTTATCAGAGATACTGCGCGTCGAGTAAACATGATCTTACGTGTCGGCTTACAATACGACGCGTCGAGTCGGGTCGAACACCAATGTGTCGAAACCATAAGAGATGGTATTTCGGTTACAACCGATATTCCGAACAAGGTCGGATGCGTCGCTGAGCACAAGGGCGTCGAGCGGAAACCATCATTACTTCTCTAAATATAAAGTAGATTACTCACTTGTAGAAATATTATTTCCCTCTAAGTGAGCACGTCTAACCTGCGCGAATTTCAAATGCGTACTGATGAACAAAATAGCTGCTGCAAGCGCTGCGGTGTTTCTGAGGATCTTCATACTGTAAGTTAAGCAACGCCCTCTATGATTGTCGTGTGATTGAGACGTTTTAGGATTGATTGATGGCGAATTTCAGCGTGTAATCTCAACTGTGGTTCAAGCAGAGGCTCGAACACCTAAATATCTTGTTTCTTAATTATTATAACTCTGAGATCTTCTATATTATCATTTATTATAATCAGTCATAAATTCATCTATAGTGTAGTAGCTTTTTGAAAGTAACAGATTTTTTAATTTTACACAGAACGAACTAACTGTAAGTTCGTTTTTTATATTATTTGGTAGGTTATTATATATTAAAATTGACATGTAGTATGGGCTTTTTTTGTAAATTTCTAGTTTGGGTTCTGGTAAACTTAAATTATTTTTTCGTCTAGCGTTAGTGCAGTGATGATATTGTTCGGGGTGTTTTTTTACGTAGGTGGATATTTCAAATATGTACAGGGATGGTAGAGTCAAAATCTTCTCTTTTTGGAAGTGGGGTTTGCAACTGTCTAGGTGCTGAATATTAACTAAGATTCTGATACATTTCTTTTGCATAATAAACAAGTCGTTAGCATCGACGCTATTACCCCAGAGCATTATCCCGTAACTTAACCACGAATTTGCGTAGGCATAATAGGCTGACAGGGCACATTCTTTACTGGTGTTTCTTTTGAGAATAGAGAGAGCATATACGAATTGTGATAATTTGGTTTTTATTGAAGAGATGTGTGTTTTCCAGTTAAAGTTAGAGTCTATTGTCAGGCCTAATAATTTAACGTCTGTTACTTCTGCTATGCCTAATTGTTCTTTAACTTCAGAGAGGTTTAGGGATTGTTTTTGGTGGGGTTTAAATTGAATTATTTTTGTCTTTTTTGTGTTTAAATAAATAATAATGTTACAGCAATGTTTTGTGGATTTTCATAATTTATGCAAATTAAAGAATATCTGTTCCTAATTCTTTCTTCTTAGTGGCTGTTCATGTGGAGTGCCCTGTTTTATCATCATCATTATCTCTTCCTGTCGCCCCTAAGCAGGAATATAGAGGGCTTTTAACACGCTGGGTAGCGTAAGGACAAAAGAGTCCTTGGAACAATATTGACATTAAAATTATAAAAAAAAAAATGACATTAAAATTATTTTGACAGTGGGTACCAAGACGTCAATGAATGTCTAATTTTTGACGTTGGTACCCACTGTCAAACTAATTTTAATGTATTTTTTTTTTTTACAAAAAAATAAAAATAAATGGCTCTCGTCAACCGGTTAAGGAAGATTTTAGATTTAACCATCTGCTCTTACGCCAAACATTTGAGCTCAAAATGCCCAAAAAAAAAATCTGCTCATAGTAAATGATTGATTGCAAGATAAACTAATAACAAAAAAAATATTCTAAATCTATGTTTGCAGGTCTCCACCCAAGGATCCTCACTGAAGGTTTTGATATTGCTCGTGCCAAGGCTCTGGAAGTCCTTGAGTCAATGAAGATTCCCATTGAAATCAAGAGGGAAAACCTGCTTGATGTTACACGCACCTCATTGAAAACTAAGGTGAGGATTTTCTTATGGCATCAGCATTGTGACTAATATGTACCTATTTTTTTTCATATCATATAACAATAAATTACCCTAGGTATGGGTATGTTAGGTTGACCGTTGATGTAGGCAGCAGAATAATGTATTGATTTTTAGGGTTCCGTACCCGAAGGGTGCCAAACGGGACCCTATTACTGAGACTTCGCTGTCCGTCCGTCCGTCTGTCTGTCTGTCACCAGGCTGTATCTCATGAACAATGAAATGATACAACCATGTATGCTGTATTGTTGGATTTTCATAGTAATTGCAATGGACCAAAAGCTATAGGGTACTTCCCATAGACCTACAATCATGAAATTTGGCACAAAGCAAGGTCTTATATCACAAGTAAAGGGAAAAATCTGAAAACTGCAAATTTCTGTCTTCCTACAAAAATATTTAATGTGGTTTACATGAATGACATAATACTTTAGTTTTTTATGTGAAACCTAATTAATCACAGATACCATAACATTATACTAATACAGATAGACCACCTAGAACAAAATTTGACACCGGCGTAAACTGAGATGCCACGGAAGGTTCTTTAGTTTGAGGCCTTTATCGCTTGGTGCAGCACTATCGAAAAATTGCAAATACGACGAGATGGCGCTAAGATATATAGGATTTATTCTAAGATTAGCGCCACCTAGAAGTATGTTAACTGAAACAATGGCGTTTGAAGTACAAATCTTACTCGTCACGCCATCTATTCTTTCCGACTAATTCTAATTCGTATGGGACGAGCTGAGCACCCTGTGGTGTTATCAAGGTGTAAAGTAACTCAGGTCAAATGAAAAGTAAAGAGGCTATATTGCATCCTAAGTAACTATTGAGTGTATGTGATGTCATGTACAGCACAGTATCCACTTCTCCGCAGGTGCACGCGTCCCTCGCCGACGTGCTCACGGACGCGTGCGTGGACGCGGTGCTCGCGATCCGCACGCCCGGCCAACACGTGGACCTGCACATGGTGGAGCTTATGGAGATGCAGCACAAGACCGCCACCGAGACCGCGCTCGTCAGGGGTACGATTCTCTTCTGTTCTTCTAAGTGGCGCCGCACACGGGCCACAGCCACAGACGCCGCCACGAGAAGCTAGCGGCCACAAGAGAAGCTGAAGCGCGCGTCAGCCACTTGTGGCCGGTAGCTGCTACTTTTTAGGGTACCATACCCGAAGGGTACCAAACGGGACTCTATTACTAAGGCTCCGCTGTCCGTCTGTCTGTCCGTCCGTCCGTCCGTCCGTACGTCAGCGGGTCCTAGAGCACGAACCGTAATAGCAAGAAAGTTGAAATTTTCACAGAATGTGTGTATTTGTTGCCACAACAATAACAAATACTGAAATACGAGAGATTACAAATCAAAGTCATCGCAGATTGCTTTAGGATTGATTAGGAGATGCAGGTTCGAATCCCGGTGCTGACCCATGTACCAATGAGATAAACTATTATCGTATGTTATACGGACGCTCTAACTCAGTGATGGAAAACATCGTGAGGAAACCCTCATTACTCCATAGCTGCGGCGATAGCCCACTGTCACGCAAAATAGAGTATTGAATAACTGGCTAAAAATGGATACAGTTGTGCCTCTGCCACCGCGGATGGGAATAGGCGTGATGTTATGTTGTTGATTAGCATAGTAGCGGCTTTAAGACGGCGCCCTAGGCAAAAACAGCCTTTAGCAAAACACAAATCGCTCAGAATGATGAGTATTATTGCTGTACGTTTTGCACTAGCTTGTTTATCATGAGTGTCAGCGTGAGTGCTTTCCCATAAACATAATTTTATTATTTTGCTTGATAGAAAAGTTTCTTGAAGTTGCCAGAAAATCTGTCTGTCACAATGTTTTATTTTACAATTTCGCACCACATCTGAATTTGTGTTCTTGTTATTTATCTAATCATTATAAAAATGGCACAGTATGTTCCTCAGTTAGACTTGCTTGGCTTTAACCTTTTTTTTATTTAATATCCTCTAAAAATAAGTAAAAGATAAAATTCTAAGTTCTGATTGCCTAGGGCCTTCTTCCGTCGTCGTCCTTAATTGAACCTGCTCCCGCTGTGTTGGCAGGCATCGTGATGGACCACGGCGCGCGCCACCCGGACATGCCGAAGCGCGTCGAGAACGCGTACATCCTCACCTGCAACGTGTCGCTCGAGTACGAGAAGACGGAGGTGAACTCGGGCTTCTTCTACAAGTCGGCGGAGGACCGCGAGAAGCTCATCGCGGCCGAGCGGGACTTCATCGACCAGCGGGTCAGCAAGGTGAGGGAACCACGTGGAGGCTGATCTCGCCAAACACAACCAAACTAAAGTTAGCCATCAATGTCCACACCGAGGGGCACAGGCTTTAACCTGGATACGAGCAAGTTTGAGCCATACATACTCCACCACGCTGGCTCAGTGCGGGTTGGTGGGTTTTACGACTACATGTAGCGATAGTAGCCGGGACCTACATCGTAACGTGCTATCCGAAACACGGAACGTCCGATAATAGACTTAGGACAAGACAAATTAATTATCTCATTGGTACATGGTCGGCGCCGGGATTCGAACCTGCATCTCTCGCGTGAGAAGCAAGCGTGAAACTCACTAGACCGCGGCGTTCTCCGGGAATCGTAAACTATCTTAACGTCGCTCGGTTAAACAACAACGTAACATAACATAGCGTCACGCCTTTCCCCATACGAGGTGGCAGAGGCACCACTGTGCCCACTTTCAGCCAGTGATTCAACACTCTATTTTGCGTGACAGGGAGCTAGCCTATTACCGCAACTGGATGGAGTAATGAAGGTTTCCTCACGATGTTTTCCATCACCGTAAGAAAGTCCGTATAAATGACTTATCTCATTGGTACATGGTCAGCACCGGGATTCGAACACTCGGTTAAACAATCATCGATATAAACGATCCTCCACCTCGGTTCGCAGATCATCGAGCTGAAGAAGAAGCTGTGCGACGGCACCGACAAGTCGTTCGTGGTGATCAACCAGAAGGGCATCGACCCGCTGTCGCTGGACGCGCTCGCGAAGGAGGGCATCGTGGCGCTGCGCCGCGCCAAGCGCCGCAACATGGAGCGGCTGACGCTCGCGTGCGGCGGCTCCGCGCTCAACTCGCTCGACGACGTCACCGAGGAGTCGCTCGGGTACGCGGGCCTGGTGTACGAGCACGTGCTCGGCGAAGAGAAGTACACGTTCGTGGAGAACTGCAGGAACCCGCAGTCCGTCACCATCCTCATCAAGGGGCCCAACAAGCACACGCTCGCGCAGATCAAGGACGCGGTGCGCGACGGGCTGCGCGCCATCAACAACGCCATCGAGGACGGCGCCGTGGTGGCCGGCGCCGGCGCCTTCGAGGTCAAGGCCAACACCGAGCTCCTCAAGTTCAAGGACACCGTCAAGGGCAAGGCTCGCCTCGGCATCCAGGCCTACGCGGAGGCGCTGCTGGTGGTCCCCAAAACTCTAGCCGTCAACTCCGGCTTTGACGCGCAAGACACGATCGTGAAGCTGCAGGAGGAGTCGCGGCTGAGCGCGGACCCCATCGGGCTCGACCTGAGCACCGGCGAGCCGATGAAGCCGACCGACCTCGGCGTCCTCGACAACTATGTCGTCAAGAAGCAGATCATCAACTCGTGCTCGGTGATCGCGAGCAACCTGCTGCTCGTCGACGAGATCATGCGCGCCGGCATGAGCAGTCTCAAGGGGTAGACTGCCATCTTCTGTTACGCGTCTCAAATGCCTTATCGCTTTAGTATTATATTGAATGTTTCATTAATGTTGTATTAGCTAATAATAACAGCTGCATTTACTGCATTCTTAAGTTTTCACAAGAAATTTAAAATATATATGTATTTAACTTTTCTAATGTGATAAATAAATAACTTACAAGTAAAGAGTAGTTTAAATGTTTATAATGTCGTGGCCATATCGTCGAATTGGCCAAAAGTGAAATATAAAAGTGAAATAGATAAATCATTTATTCAGAGGACATGGTACACACACATACATTAATAACAACAAAGGGCTCATACAGACGAACGGCACTGTCGACGGCAGATGTAACTGCAGCCGACGCCACTTGTCGGCGGCAGCCGTCAATGCGTCGACGGCTGCTGTCGACGCGTCGACGGCTGCAGTTGTTGCGTGTCTAGTCACGCGTGCAACAACTGCAGCCGTCGACGCAGTGCAGTTACATCTGCCGTCGACAAAGTGCCGTGCGTCTGTATGAGCCCAAAAATAAATTTAAATAGACAACACGCACTATACAATTAACAGTATATAGGTACCTACAGCTGGTGGGTAGGTACGTGACTGTACCACGGCAATGAAATGGCCGACTTCAGCAATGTCACAGACGAATCTGTGACGCTGGTATTCTGCCAGGGCCAAAACGGACGGAAAGACTAAAGGGTAGCTTTAGTGTTAGTTTGACATGTAAACACTTTTAAAAAGACATGTTTTCATTAAAACGAGCCATATCATGATATGGCCATTTCATGATTTAGCCAAATTTGACGATATGGCTATGACAATAACACCTTTTCAAATTCAAAAGCTAATAATACATATAAATGTGCGGGCATATTTAAATTATCTTTGGGTGCGGTGTTCCGAACAAAAATCAGTAGCATGCAACTAAAACAAGTGTTAGGTACTAACTTTAAATCACTTTATTTACTGTGTTTAACACATACACATCACAATGGAAGGGAATTCTAATAATTAATATTAATTGTTACTTTGGAACTGTTGTAGGTACTGAATATAAGGATAATATTAGCAAAAGGTAAATGGTCTGAAAAGTTCATGGATATAATATAATAGTAAGTAAAAATATATTTTTAGCTGTTAATGCCTCTTAAAAACACCCTAATGTTTTACTACACAAATAACGACTGTACTTATGTTTTAGGACTTAGAAGTAAACATTGATGAAATATCCAATCATACATAATGCTCAGATCAATGAACGTAACAATTTAAATAATTAAAAATGCAAAAGCAATCACATTGAACTTGCAAGACTAACACCCAGTTTCCTGGGCGCTGATTAAAGTTAACGGGTTGGTTAAATCAGTTTCGGCCAATCAAGTTCCGTCATTTTGAATAATAGCGGTTTGTGATTGGCTGAAGCTGATTTAACCAACCTGTTAACTTTAATCAGCGGCCAGGAAACCAGGCATAAGTTTAACAATCTTCAATTAAGGTTTTTCTTATCACAATACCACAGAAATAAATGCTAACAACAAATTAATAAAGCTTCAATGATGATAAAATTATTCACCTTTGTAGACGTTAAGTATACTACATGTTAATATATAACTCTTTCTTATCAACTAACAGTTGGAGCGTATGCTGCGACACAGGCAATGCAAATCTGACTTTGCAAAGCAGGGCAGACTTGCACATCTAAATAATGATTAGCATTGTGTGGCCTATACTGAAACCAGTAACATCAATAAAGGTTCATTTCATTACTCAAGGATAGGAAACATCAAATAATTTATGAAATTTGATACTTATTAATAGAATGAGAGCTCTATTTGTCCTGTTTAGTAGCTAAAGCAGCACGGTCCTGCACATCAATTGTAGCCAGATTCATGGATGCAACAATACCATGCAGCACTGATATACCGGCTTTGACAAAGGCTATAGGAAAACTCAGCACCATTATTGCCCTGAATAAGCCCACAGCTGGGTAGAAATACATAACATACAGAGCACAGTAAAAAGCTTCATTACCAGCACACATACAGAAGAGTACCGTCTTGTTTGTGTAGTACAATCTCATGATAGGGTTACCGGACATGTCAATGAACTTATGGGAGGCCTTTCCCTGGAGGATGGTGGTGTGTAGATAGAGCCAGTGGCAGGTGATGTCGATTGCCATGGAGATCTGGAACCAGAAGGTGTACTCGGGGTAGAAAGTGGCGAGGGTCATCATCAGGCACGAGGTGCCGGCGCGGTCCGTCAGCTGGTCCAACATAGCTCCGAACTTGGTACCTGCAACATGGAACTCAAATAACAATCTAATTGTATTTACTTACAACAATTTCCATTGATGATTATGAGTATTGCTCCAAGCTGGTTATGACTAATTGTATGCCAACAGACATTTACATACAAATGTAGGTAGGTACCTACATTACCTACCTATACAATATTTAACCATTTTTGTAATTGAATTAATGGCCCCATACTTACTCTGATTGAAGTATCTTGCAGCATGGCCATCAATAGCATCCAACAATGCAGAAACTACGTAGCAAGTTATAGCGACCCCGCAGTTTGTAGCCATATAGTAGAACGAGATGATAGCCAGGATCACTCGACCAAACCCTGGAACATTACGAAAATGTAAACAAAAATGTTTATTCGCACCAGACTAAACACTAAACATGACAAAATTAAGCTCACCAATAATGTTGGGGACGAATAGGAACACGTTTTCTTTCGTTTCTGACATCGTAAAATCAGCTTCTGTTATATTTAGGTCAGAAAATAAAATATTTTGAAGAAACGAAGAACCACGAAAGTGCGCTGCGCGCTTTTCTATTCTATCCAGTGTTGCCAGAGTCTACTCAGCCCAGGTTGCCATTTGTAGGTTCAAATGTTGCCATCTGAAACCAAAGGTTGCCATTAGAAAAAATCTGTAAAAAAATTCTATGCGTTTAATATAAAAATAGTTTATACCTATTGAGTACTGTTTATTGCTCTGCATTTTGGTTAATATAAAATTAATCCAAAAAACTCTGTTTTCCAAAAATTTTAATCCTTTAGGTTGATAAATAATTAATTCCACAAATATGTTTTCTTTAAAAAGTTAAATCCATGTTTTCCTGAAAACAAAAATATTATAAAATATAAATAAAAAGATAAAAATGAAAATAAAAAATAAATTAAGACTCCTATTTCACAGCACAAACACATTTTTCTAGAAGCTGAAATGTTTTTTTCATATTTAAAATAAAATAATTATGTGTAAGTGTCCATGCATTTTAAATCCAATATTAAAAACATGCAAAAAATAAATATCCCACCTTTAATTAGTGGTTAGTATTTTATTTTCTTATCCAACATGGCTTTTGTTGGCTCAAATGTAACTGCATCTTTAACAGATGCTTTCACAGCCATTAATGACGATATTGTGTTTGTATTGAGACGATTTCTGTTATCAGTCTTTATAAGTTTCAGTTGACTAAAAATACGTTCCACGCAGGCATTTGAAAAAGGCAGCACGAAAAGCAAGTGCACAATTTTTATCAAATTGGGGAATGCTTGGTTATTGGAAGCATTTTTAATTTTAAATATGGTTCTCCAATACTCTTCAGCATTTTCTGTTTCACAATCAGCAGAGTCCAACAGCGCATGGCTCGTCCATTCGATAAGTTGCCAAAAAGTTGCCATTTGAGCTTGGTTGCCATTTGGTTGCCACGAAGGGTCAAATGTTGCCAAAATGGCAACCAAAGTTGCCAAATGGCAACGCTGATTCTATCTTTCCGCAACCAGTATTGCCAGATCATATCGTTGAAAAAAAAAAAAACTTTTTAATGAATAGAATAGTTATCGTTTATCCAAAAAACAATATAAACAGGAGTTTGATAGCGGTCCCACATTATGCAAAATTTAAAAAACATTTATTTTATACGACATCTTTATCATTTTCTTGCATGTTGCATATCGTATGTACCTATCTATGTTAACAGTTTTGACGTGACAACGTCTTATAAATTGGTTTGCCGGGTGACACTTCAAGAAACTGCGTTACGCTCCGCTCACGTTATGCGCTCACAATGAGAGCGAGTGAGAGGCACGCGTCCCTTCCACTCGGGCATGGTTAGCCCGCCTAAGAGCGAGAGAGACAGACATAAAAAGTGAAAGGCACATTGTTACTATTATTTCATCCTTCTTCCTACTATACGAATGAATAATCACATTAAAATTATTTTACCACTCAAAGTCGTTGTCACGTAAAACTTTCGCCCGTATACCGACTTTACAGGCAACCAATTTTTTTATCTATATCATATCATACACAAAACACCTCGGACGAGGTAAGGGCCTGCGAGCCCTAAATACAGGTTATTTCTGGTTTTATGGCAGTAGATAGTTAGACACCCCCATTTTTAACTGGTTCACTTGTTGTGACCTTGTTTTTCTATGAATAAAAACTTTTAATAAACTTCGGCTCTTTTTATGGATTTTCGTGCATATTTTAGCTGTTTTTCTTGCATATTTGCATGGCACATTTTGGACTTTTTATATTGCATATCATCCGATCTCTAATAAAAAGAGAAATAAAGGGGTTAGCTAGAGTAAGTAGGCATTAGAAATAATTCCAACACACACATATTTTTTTAATGATTCTGGAATTATTCCGACTCCTAGAATAATTCTATTACTAAGATTGTATGTTAGGATTGATTCGCCAGGAATATGGATATAGCTGTAGGATTTCTCATTATCAAGACGAAAGCATGAATTTATGGGTAACATAACACACAACAAAGTATCTATTTACTCTGCCGTTTGGCTTTCCGAATCTGAATACACACACCTTTCTGTTACGTATTTGATTTATACAGAGTTTGCTTAGTCTGAGACTCATTAACTACTTGAGGTAATAAACAAATGAACTGTATCTCTCTCTACCACTGCGCGAATGAAGTATTTGTGACATGAGAAGTTACCGAAAGTAGGTAGATAATGACAGTTGTAATTCACTTGACGACGGAAAGCCTACAGGGTCGATAGATGGATCGAAAAACCTATTGACAGTTCAAATTCATTTTACGACGGAAAGCCTACAGGGTCGATAGATGGATCGAAAAACCTATTGACAGTTCAAATTCATTTTACGACGGAAAGCCTTAGTTCTGGATCGGATGTTTATTGATCCAGAACTACGCTGTTTACATACTGCTACACAATATAATGTTATTAATATTCAAAATATGTGTAGTCTTATACAGATTCCCAAGTGAATCATACTGATTTCAAGATGAAATTTTTAAAACAAAAAAGTACATTACACTTAGAAAAAATATGTACTTCTGACTCAACTAAAATACTTCGCCATGGTAACCTGTTACCAAATTCCATACGATGTCTGATATGCGGGCCATCAAACTGCGGGAAAACGAATCTGATGGTCGGTCTTCTATTACATGAAAATGGGCTCCACTTCCAGAATGTTTACGTTTATTCAAAAACCTTACTTCAACCAAAATACGAATTTCTTGAGAAGGTCTTAAGTTTAGTTCCGAGTGTATCGTTCTTTAAATACCATGATAATCAGCAAGTACTCAGTACGGAGGAAGCGAAATCAAACTCAGTAATTATATTTGATGATGTCGCATGTGAAAATCAAAACAACATGCGCGATTATTTTGCAATGGGCAGACACAAAAATATTGATAGTTTTTATTTAAACCAAACTTATACTAAAATACCAAAACAACTCGTTAGAGACAATGCTAACCTACTTGTACTTTTTAAACAAGATGACATTAATTTACGTCATGTATATGACGAACATGTTAACACAGACATGACGTGGAACGAATTTCGAGAAATGTGTTCAACAATATGGAGTGAGTCTTATAGCTACTTGGTCATAAACAAAGACTGTGAAAAAAATAAAGGGTGCTATCGTAAACAGTTTGACACATTCGTGGTTTTTACTCAGTGAACGTATATATAAATGCAGGTTAATTATATAATACTACACTAGCTCTTCAAGAGGACAAGCACACAGGTATCATTTAGATATGGAGAAAAACTTAAAGGAAATCGTAAGTGCTGCCGAAGCAGTTAAGAAAAAGTTTAAAAAAATGCGTAACATTGAATCAGAGTACGAAAAGGCTTTAGGAACCGTTTTCAAGCCAGTTCTTAGCCCCCTTAATAAAATTACAAATGCTATAAGACAAACAGAGAGTAAAGAAATAAAAAATCCAATTAAAAATGAAGAGTCAACCTTTGACAATGAAGTTGATGAACCCCCTGACTGGAGTATAGCTGATGAAACTATACGCAAAATCAGACTTTCGGATCAATTTATGACACCCACGCAAAACTTAGATCGTTCAATGGAAGACGATATTTCTGAAAAAGACTATAATGATGGAAATGAATCTAATATATCAGAAAAATCACTCGAGTCTGATAACAGCAGTCCCAACCAAAATTGTTCGTCGTGGTCACTTACATCTGAGTACTTAAAGAATACTCCTTTCGGGATAAGAGTCGACCGAGGAAAACTTATGATGGGGTCAGCTAATGTTACTATTACTGACAAAACCATCACAGTGGGAACACATGGTTACAATAAGACTCATGGATTGATGGAGTTGCTAACTAAACAATCACCAAACTTAGTAGGTTTAACCAAGGAAGACCTGGTGAATTATAAGTTAATGTTGATAGAGACAAATGCGCACAGACGAGATTATGATCCAAATAAACCAATAAAGAGCAACAAAGGAATAAAATACATAAAAATTATTAAACCTCTCTTTAATGTTAAACATGATAACAATCAGATCCAAGGTTCTGGTTTAGCAATACTGAAAAAATGGAAGAAAAATATTGATTATGTCTACTGGGACGATCCAAACGAGCTAGTGGAAAGGTTAAAACTACTTATTGCATCTCGTGACGCTGGAAACACTGGACTTGATAATGAAATAATATCCATTATAGAAGAACTTAAGGAAAGTGGTTTGCTTAATTAGAATAAATAACCCTGCCTAAATTATTGCTGTTTACTTCATTGCCAACCTCTCTACTAATAACTCGAGTAACCTAGCTCGGTAATATGAACATTGATAAATTTGGTCATCATGTTCATAAACGTTTACGTTTATCCGAATTGTTTGATAATGCGTTGACCAAAAATGAAGAGGGTCATTTTGATCTTCAATCGTCTCGATTAAAAGGTTTACAGTCACCACACGAATCAAACGATGCCGTCAATAAGGAATACGTTGATAAAAAGATTAATGATCTACGAGGAGATGTTCAATTTTTACTGAACGAATCATTGAAAGATGTAAGGGCTGTTTTGAATAACTTTATAAAGGATGTTTATACGAGGAGTGAATTAGATATCATCATTAAATCGTTGAAGAAAGATGAAGCAGCAAGTGGTAAACGAAATTCATAAAAATGCAAGAAAAAATTTTGTTCGTCGTTCGGTGCTTCTCAAGGGAATTGATGATTTATGGCAGGCAGATTTGATTGACGTTATTTCACTGCAGACTTACAATCATGGTTATAAGTTTATTCTTATCGTGATGGATTGTTTCTCAAAATACGCGTGGGCTCTACCCCTCAAAACTAAATCTAAACAAGAAATGTATAAATGCTTTGCAAGTATCTTGGAGAATAGTGGAAGACGACCAAATAATTTACAGACAGATATGGGAACTGAATTCTATAACGATGAATTCAAAAAACTAATGAAAATCTACAAAATAAATCATTATTCTACATATTCGGTTAAAAAAGCATCTATAGTGGAAAGGTTAATCAGAACATTAAAAACACATCTGTATAAGTATTTTAGTCTCAAAGGTAATTACAAGTGGGTGGGTGAACCATTAGAAAATGTAGTTAATTCTTACAATCACACAAAGCATCGTGTGACGCAACGGGAGCCTGTGAAAGTAACTAAGTTAAACGCACACAGAGTAAGAGAAAATATTAAAAAATTCCAGAGTAAACCTAATCATTACGCAAAGAAACCAAAGTTTTGTGTTGGTGATTACGTGAGAATAAGCAAGTACAAAGGGAGTTTTCAAAAAGGTTATACACCCAATTGGTCGACAGAATTATTTGTTATTAAGAAGGTAAACAGCACTATTCCTATAACTTATTTGATTGAAGATATCCGTCAACAGCCGATTTTAGGATGCTTCTACGATCAAGAGCTCCAGAAAGCTAAATATCGTGATGTATACTTAATTGAAAAAATTTTAAGAAAAAAAGGGAATAAGTTGTTTGTAAAATGGTTAGGTCTAGATAAAACTCAAAATAGTTGGATTGATAAAAAGACTGTTGTATAAAATGCAGCCTTAGTCTATTATCAGTTATGCAAGGCGGAGGTCTAGTTAACAGTCTGATAAATAATTTACCTTTCGAGTTACATCTACCTGGCTATAATTATTGTGGTCCTGGAACAAAGCTGGTTAAGCGATTAGCACGAGGCGACAAGGGCATTAACTCATTGGATGATGCGTGTATGCAGCACGACATAGCGTATACGAAATTCTCGGATTTAGAAAACAGACATAAGGCTGATTTAGATTTATTAAATATGACGAAGCAGAGACTTCGATCAAAAGATGCTAAACGTGGTGAAAAGATTGCGTCATGGTTGGTTAATAAAGTCATGAAGACAAAACTGAAAACCGGCTCTGGTATACGTAATTTTAAAGCTATAGTATCTAAAATAAAAGGTCATCTTCAGAAATTGAAATCTAAAAATAGTCATAGTGCTATTAAATATGCATATGCTGCAGCAAAAAAAATAATTGATGGAGGTACCAAACACAACATACGAATACCGCGAATTATTCCCCTCCCCAAGAGTGGAGGCATTCTTCCCTTAATACCAATCTTTGCAGGGTTGTCTGCCTTAGGAAGTCTTGCTGGAGGGGCAGCTGGAATAGCAAAAAGTGTTAATGACTATAAAGATGCTCAAGAACGCTTGCGTGAATCTAAACGTCACAATCAAGTGATGGAATCAATTTCAGTGGGTAAAGGATTATACATAAAACCCTACAAAAAAGGTAGCGGGTTATTTATAAAGTCTTCAAAAAACTAATGAAAAGGCTGCCTAAGCGTGCTCTAACGAATGTGGATATCATCGCATATGCTAAAGAAATACCATATTTTCGCGGAGTCTACATGAAAGATGCTTTGCCAAGAAAACCAAGAAGTATAGAATGTGGTATAATAAATTTAGACGATTCCTGCAATGAAGGAACGCACTGGGTAGCCTACATAAAAATTCATGAATACTATGAATATTTTGATAGCTTTGGAAACTTGAAGCCACCGACACAAGTTCTGAAATATTTAGATACTCCTAATTTGTACTATAATTATACTAGATATCAGAATTATGATAGTGTCAACTGCGGACATTTATGTTTAAAGTATTTGCAGGATTTTTGGAATAAACATATAAATGATTGATGTAAGCGTTTATTTTTACCATTGTTACAATGTCATTCACCCTATCAATAACAGGCAACAAGTCACTTTTAACAACGAATTATTCTCCTACATTACAACTAGAGGGAGAATATGAGTGTGCTTTACTATACCTATCCACCTTTAATTCAATTCCAAACGTTGATAGTAAAAATAACAAGTTTTATTATGGCGAAAACGATGTTATTGAACTTCCTGAAGGAGCGTACGAATTGCAAGATATAAACGATTACCTTAAAGGAAAATTACAAGATATCAACTTTAATTTATCGTGTAACAATAATACATTAAAAACCCATATCTTCAGCACCAAAGCTATTCATTTTGAAAAAGAAAATAGTCTAGGAAATTTATTAGGATTTGGTAATCGGACGCTTGAAGCTAATATATTACATGAATCACAACATCCTATCAACATTCTGTCAACAACTGTGGTGAGGATTGAATGTGATATTGTAAGCGGATCATATATAAACGGCATATCTAGTCACATTATACATGAGTTTGCGCCAAACGTCCCACCAGGATATAGAATAATAGAAATACCAAAGAACGTTATTTATTTTCCCGTTAACCAAAATAATATAAACACGTTAAATATCAGAATATTGGATATTAAAAACAATTTAATTAATTTACGTGGTGAAGAAGTTCAACTGTATTTACATCTTAAGAAAAATGATCGAGTTCAATAAAACCTTACCACCACAACACAAAACAATTAGTCACACTTCAATCTCCCACAAGGAAAGAACTGGGAAGAAAAAGAACCTAACATCAAAAAATAAAAAATTCCTGAAATTAATCGGACTCTTAAAATGAGTAACATGCTAGATATTTTGAGTGCACCTGTTTATGACAATAGCATTGATGGTATTGAGATTCATTCGTATAAACCTTACGTCACTAGTTTTAATCGTAATGATGAAATTCGTATACCAATTAATCAACAAGATCTGTACATACTCCCATCAGCAAGCACGTTATATTTGGAAGGTGTTGTCAATGTGTTTATGAAAGAATCAAAGGAAAAGGTTACTAGCGTGCAGTTTACAAATAATCCGCTGCTATACTTTTTTCAAGATATTCGTTATGAGCTAAATGGAGTTGAAGTTGACAAAGTTAAAAACGCTGGAATTACTACTACAATGAAGTCACTTTTGTCTATGAATGAGAGTGAGTCCAAAATATCGAAAGCGTGGGGTTGGGATATCAGCGGTACAAAAAACACGCAATCGGGGAAATTTTCAGCCTCGATACCTCTAAGTAATATCCTAGGATTTGCAGAAGACTATAAAAAAGTTGTAATCAACTGTAAACATGAACTAGTTCTGCTTCGCAGTAACACAAACCTTAATGCATTACAATTAAACACTGGAGAAGTTGTAGAAGACGTTGAAATTCATAAAATTATATGGCGAGTTCCACATGTAAAAGTATCTGACGTAGAAAGAATCAATCTTCTTCGTTTGTTAGAAAATGATAGATCTATTCAAGTTCCCTTTAGAAATTGGGATTTGTACGAATATCCCTTGCTGCCTAGAACTACAAAGCACACATGGTCAATCAAAACATCTTCTCAGATCGAAAAACCTAGATATGTTATACTAGGGTTACAGACCAATCGCAAAAATGATGCTCACAAAGACATGTCAGCATTCGATCATTGTAATTTACGTGATGTAAAAGTATATCTTAACTCGACCTACTTTCCATACGATAATATGAACATAAGTTTCTCGAACAATAATATAGCTATATTATACGAGCAATACGTTCGATTTCAGCAGTCTTATTATGGCAGAAGAACTGAACCATTGTTAAGTGCAAAGGAGTTTAAAGATTTAGCTCCTCTATTTGTTATAGACTGTTCAAGACAAACCGATAACCTGAAATCGGGGCCCGTAGTTAATGTGCGCTTGGAGCTCGAGAGTGAAGTAGAGATACCAGATCAAACCTCTGCATATTGCCTTATCCTGAATGATTGTTTAATTGAATATAAACCATTGAGTAATATCGTTAGAAAACTATCATGAATACAAAAACTTTATTTGTAGATATACAGGGATTTAAAAGTAATAAAAATGATTTTATTATTAAAGAACTTGCGATAGCTACTGCTGAATATACTCAAGTATTTCTCGTTAAGCCTCCATATCCTTATCGATGTTTAACTGATGTGGAAAAAAAACATGTTAAATGGATTCAAAACAATCTGGGCTACAGATGGGCCGAGGGACACATAGACTTTCTTCAATTCAAAAAGATAATTATATCTTATTTAGAAAACAAACGAATTATAGTTAAAGGTCTAGAAAAAGTAAAATGGCTTAAGGAGTTATGTGATAACTGTACAATAACAAACATAGAAGAAAAAGGATGTCCGAATTTAAAACAGTTGTTTGTAATGTTTGACTCGCATCTTAATGATTTCAGTTGTATAACTCATAAATCCAATTGTGCTCTACGAAACGTATTATGTATTAAAAAATGGTTTAAAGATAACCAAATAGCTATGTAATTATTTTACTATTGTTATATGAGTGTATGCTTTCTTATCGATTAGTTTTAAAAATAAATATTAATAAATGTGATTGTTTACCTAAATTATTGATTTTATTTCATCATCTCTTTAAACTACACAAGAGTTAAAGTGCATAAATGAAACATCAAAATAAATTAATATAAACTTTTATTTATTCACTTATTTAAATAGAATCATTGCATATTTTTTTACTAATTTTATTCACTAAATTCTCTGACAAGTCCATTATTTCATCAACTACTTCCGATTGTATGTACTGTACGCTTACAACACTATCATCTGAATTTGTAGAAGTCTGAGGTCCATTTAAGTCATGAATTTCTATCTTAATCAAACGAAGAGCTCTTTTCGGGGCCTTTGTTATTACGTATGATGATAACACTGCAGGATTTAATTTCTTTCTGTCCCATCTGTTCTTCTTCTTCTTTTTCTTTTCCTTAGTGTCTTGACTGGGTGTAGAATCTTGCAGAACGTCATCATAAGTTTGAGGCTGAGCATGTTGGAACCACAAGTCGGAGGGATCCATTGACTGTAAAACGAAAAACATGATATAGTTTCCTGTGAAAATAAACTTTATAATAATCATATAAAAATAGTCAGTATGTTTTTACCTCGTTTAATATAGACATATTATCTTGTTGTAATGAACTGCGTCCTCTTCTTTAGCTACCTTCTTTAGAAATGGTCATTGTTACGTTGTAATTAAACAAATCACCTAACCTTGCATTTCTTCATAAAATTATGCTTACGTTAACATTGACATATTATCATGTTTTTCAAATTGAGTTCATTGAACACAACACGTGTTATATTCACGTTGCGATTAGTCATCATAATCATTTCAACGTTATCGCTTTCAAGCGTTATGTTCCATCTTTTAGAAATCATTCTAAAGTAACCTCTACATACAAGTCCACTCCGGCTGATTTCTAACGACTGTACCTAACTATGTATGTAATGTAGTAGGGTATGTTGTAACAATAAGCTTAGAAAGAAACACGAAACATAATCCGAGAACACATTATTTATTTTAATATAACAATTTTTACTTAAAAGCTAGTTTAGAGTCTAGTTATATTAGTAAATATCAGGTCCAAATGTCGTCAAAAGTTGATGTTTTATTTTCAATATAACAATATTCACTTACAAGCTATAGTTTAGAGACTAATTATATTCATACATATACGGCTTAAAATGCTGATTCATGACCCCATGAAAGAGTTGATATTTTATTTTTTAGAATGATGCGCTTATCATCGTTACTTGAGAGAGCTATTTTATTAAGCGACTGTGTGAAAATTTCATGTTTTAATGACCTAAATACCATATTTTTTTTCCTAACTAAATTATTATCTAATAACACCCCTTTATAGTCCTTAAAACTCAATGTTTTTACAACAGATTTTTTGGTTCCTTTAGCTTTTTTTAATTCAGTATCTTCAGTTTTTATAGAATAAAGTTTAGACCGTAGGCCTACAAACTCAACTAAAAGCTGACCTCCTAGCTCGTCTTTAAATAACCCAGGCACTTTTTTATTATGCCTCCTTATACCGTACATATTATTACTCGCGTAGTTGCTAGTGTCGAAGTATTGAGGGAAATTGTATTTTATGTCTTTGTAGACATTTTTCGTTGTTATGGAATACAGAAAACTGTCGGTGTCTGTATAACACATTTTTATATTAGGGCCATAAAAAGGTTTCATAACAGAATAATGAAAGTCATACATATGACTCTTAGATATTTCCAAAACAGAAAAACCAATGTAAATCGGTTTATCGAGAGTAATTTTTTCAGGATTCATCTGGACGGCTACAAAATTTTCAGTAAAAATAGTTGAGCTATGGTAATTAGGTCGAGCTATTAGTTGCTCTGCGCCTAAATGTTTTTTCGTTTTGTTATTTTTATCAGACCACTGATTTACTAATTTAACATTTAACCTTTTTTCCGTGTCTTCTAGGGTTTTACCAAAAATGCTGTTATTTAATAATTTAAAAAAGTCTTGTTCAAATTGAGATTTAGCTTTTTGTCTCAATTCCGTATTTAAATCAATATATTGTTTCAAATATGGACCTTGTTTAAATTTAATAACTCTGTGTATGCTTTTCAATTTTAGCCCATGTTTCAGACACGTTTTCAAATGAATATAGTGTATGACATAATTATATTTATCATACAAATTCGGTATCAGTTTACTCGTTTTCGATCCAGGCGGTACAAATTTTTGTGGGCAGAAAGGTAAATCGTTATGATGATCATGCAGAGATTCAGGATATTCTAGATCGACATCAAAAATGTAACCTACATCTGAATTGTCTTGTAAACAGAGAATGTCAGAAACTTGAAACATAGGATTTTCAATCAATTCAAAATCAGAGTGCGGTAAATAACTACACATAGCAAATCCATACAAATTATTACAATCTATATACAGTAAGTAATTATCAGGATCCGAGGGGTTGTAGTTCGAGAGGTACTTATTATTAGCACTGGCATAGCGAGTAGAACATAAACAAACACCTCCGCGAATACCTTTTTGTATCATTCTAATAATTTCCAGATCATCTATTAATTCTAATTTTACTTCTGTTTTTAACAGCATTGCATCGAAGCTTAAGCTGGGAGCCGTTATGTAAAAGGCTGGGTCTAACCTATAATTATTTTTACACGTCTTTCTAAAACTCTCAAAAATATCCGTCAACAGCATTACATCTGATTTTAAGTATAGATCGGTATATTGACCAAGGTTTGACAAATGGAACAATCGCCACACACAATGTGCGTGAGCATAATCTGACTCTGAAATAACCTGATCAGTTAAACTGCTGTAGAAACACTCACGCGGCGGTAATTTATTTTCATCATAACGTTTCCACTTATTCATGTACTCGTAAGGATAAATACCTTTACGTCTCAATAACTCGAATTGCTGTTTATCGGGGTAGCAATGAGAGAGGTGAATAAAATCTTCAATTGCTAAATTTTCTGCAACTTTTTCTAAACTAGTACCTAAAAATGCGAATGAGTCGACAAAACGAACAGCCATATAGTCATTATTGTTAACAGGAAAGAACTTTGTAAATGACACATAGTTTTCTTTTGTTTTTGCGATAACATTTATGTT
This sequence comes from Argyresthia albistria, assembly GCA_963457715.1. NCBI lineage: Eukaryota > Metazoa > Arthropoda > Insecta > Lepidoptera > Argyresthiidae > Argyresthia > Argyresthia albistria. The sequence goes on along the minus strand of OY735274.1, from coordinate 3,459,693 downwards.
TCCGTGCATTTCACCTAGCTCTCGTATAAACAAATGACAGTCATAGCCTGACAGATTGTGGAAAAAAATTGGGACAAATGATTTAGGGAGCTTAAATCGAAGGTTACAATAATCATGTGCTGCCCCGCGGTAGCGTCCAGTCAAATGACAATGATCTCTTACCTTTCCTTCAAACATTATCTTATTACAGAGGTAACAATATTTTGACTCTAAAAAGTTTTTCAGCTCATTTTCAGTAAGGGGTAACATGTCGATTGGATCGTTTAGTATTTTACTTATCGTTTCAACGTCATCGCCCAATATTTTTAAAAACTGCTGAACACAGTCCGGACCTCGGTAAGATCGATACCGATTTAAAGACGCATCGTAGGAGCAAACAATATAATATCCGAACGCTACTGGAATGTGTTTTTGAATCGTTTCCGTAAAATTCGACTTTTTCTCCGAACAGGGTTGTAACATAGACTCAAAATCTGCGTAAATGACAAATGGCATATCATGCATGCGTTCGAAATGTTTGAACTGTATCAACGTCCCTTTATCAGGCAATGACGTTTTAACACCACTGCACACATGCTCATTACGCTTTTTATCATTAGAAAAAAATAACAAGCAATCATCACAAAAAAATATTCTTCCATCATGTTTAGTTATCTGAGATCTTACCAGCCTACTCAAATCCTTAATAAGACAATAATGTGTTAGCGCACCTGATTCCAAAAACAATAAATTTATACGATTCTTCCGCCCCTTGTGAACAGATTTGTATAAAGGTCCAATAACAACCGACTTTTCACTGAGACCATAAATATTAATACTTATGTTATCGTTGTTCTTTTCAAAGACCTTTACATCCCTGAAACCTGCCGGAAACGTCATGTTTTTTGTGTTCAGCACAGTGTCGAAATGAGGATATGAACTCGTTCGGTGTGAATTTTGTTGTGCAGGAAATAAAGCTGCCATTATGCACCATAGAAAACAAAAGTTATCTGAGTTCTGAATATTGACACACGCCCGTTTTAATTTAATAGGTCTAGGAAGATCGATAAACCCTGAACCTCTTAGCGGATTATATTTGTTGATATTGACTTCCAGATACGAATTTGCTACAAAGCTCCAACCACTGTCTCTCTCCTGAAATTCATCGATTTTTGCAACAATTACATTTACAGCGTTTTTGTAAATATCTTCAAAATCATAATGTTTGTGAATGACTATATTAGGCGTGGCGAACGATTTAATCTCCCGCTCATCATTCTTAGGTAACGAGAACTCAGCAAACAGTTCAAAATTTACCTTAACGCTGTTAAAGGAGCCCATCCGCGCCTCTATCAGATCACGTACGCGTGACCGCAGCGAGCGCAGATAGATGTTCGGAGGGCAAGCATTAGAGCCCGCCGCCGCCGCCGCCGCGCTGTCCGCCGCCCCCGAGTCCGCGTTGCTTAGTCTGTACGACGCGATTCGACTGCGGAAAGCACTAGATATCTTCTCAAGACCGTCACCCTTAATAACCGCATTGTTGTTTTTGTGTACAGTGCTGCGAAAATGAGCTGATAAACTTTTACTTTTTACAGAGACATCACAGGATGTACAATATACTAATCTGTTATTAGACATCTTAATTATATGTAAGGACAAAACCTAAGAAATGATAAATCAAACCTATCTTAACTTCACAATATAAAAGGCTCGGTAGCCCAAACTAAATTCAACCTTATTACGTCAGTGACATATGGACGCTGTCACCGGGCCTTTTATTTTGTGAAGACTGTACCTAAGTTACACCTAATTTTTACTATCTACCTACCTTTCGTGGCCTACAATAAAGGATACCTAAGTACCTACCTAATAAATTATGAAATAAACATAGTAAACTTATGAAACAAATTTTATTAACCATTAAAATCTAATAATCTAAGTTTTCTTATCAGCGAAGAAAAATCCTTCTTCAATAAAAGACGTCTTGCAGCGTTTCAAGAGCTGTCGCAGGAGTCCCAGTTGTGGCGAATTGAAGTCAGCCTGATACTTCAATGCCAGCACTGCCTTCTCGTATCGTTTACTAGGGTCCACGTCTTTGATATCTGCCACCTGGTAGAGTTTCAGGTCCAAGTAGAGGTCACCCTCCAGTTTAATGCTTCGCCGCACGACGCCGTCAGCAACCCGCTTCGAGTACGAAGATCTCAGCTCTGGTGTCTTGCGAATCACTTCGTCCTCGCTTCCGGAATCCAAAGCGCGCCAACTCTCTTCAGGCTTCTTAGTGACGCTCTGCTGCACCTTTCGTTTGGCTGGAGGTTTCAGGTCCTTTTGCGGTTTGCGTCTGTGAAAGAAAACAAAGGTTATTTACTGGACGTCATGATACCTAAATATTGATAGAAAAATATGGAAAGAGAGATTTTAGAAACCCTATTGAAACTAAACACATAATATATCGTGACTTGACCTTATTTTATTCATACTTGTGCTGTTCGGTTCGGACTAGGAAACTGGATTCATGAATTTATTAGAAATCACAAAAAATAATCACCTTTGCACTGTATCGTCATCAGATTCGGCGGTACGCTTCGATGCTGTCGGCTTAGCGGGAACCTTCTTTTTGTTCCTGAAAACATTAAACATCACTGTAGCTTATTTCAATTTTCTAAAATGTAATTTATCAAAATCTATGTTTCAAAATAATAATAACATGATTACCTCACAATCTCCGATTCCTCGTCCGATTCGACTACTCGCTTTGTTGGATTTGCAGCTTTCTTTTTGTTGCTGTTAACAATAAAAATATGTAAGTATCAGGTGACGTTATATTATGAGGACATAATAAAGATATACGTATAGCAGGTATAATAATAATAATATTTACCACAAGAAAACAGCCTCGTCGTCCGTCTCAAATGAGTTCCGCTTCTCATTTGTCGCAGCCTTCTTCGTGTAGTACTCAGAGTCCGACCTAAAAATAAAAATAAACAATAAGTACATTTATAGGTACATGAGCAAATAAAACTAAACTATAGCTTACCAACACTCTTGCAGTACCTAAGATTAATTAGTTACAAATGACAATGTAAAACGTGAGACATGAACCAGACTAGTAAGATATCAAATAATTACATGGTAGGTACATTCGATAAACATAACTATTATAACCCATTTGATCCGTCTACCGGCTAATACAATGTAGTACTCATTTTACGTACTACACTTGCATCCAAACAGGTCATAAAGCTTTTCGAATAAGCTATAACCACTCATTTGGGCCGTCTTCCGGCTTATACCAGGCAGTTCTCCTTTAATGAACTACCCTAGTATCCAAACAAATAGTTATAAGCTTTGTGAACCACCATCTATGCAAAACAAAAAACAAAAACATACACTTAGTCAAGAACTATGTCTATAAAAATAACTTTAAAAAACTTACTAACATGATTGTGACGCAGTGGATACGCAGCTTGCAGGTGGGTATGAAGACGGGGTGCGGTGGACCTGGAGAGCGAGCACTAGCGTTGACGTCTGTAGCTTGGTGTTACAACCAATGGTACAAATCAATTGATAATTTTCCTTTCGATTTTGGCAGTTTTATTGGAAATAAATGATGAGCATGCAAGTAATGTACAGGGTGTAATAATGAGGTCATTGTTTGCCGATACCTTTTGAGTGGCGTGAAAAAATAGATTCATGAGAAAGTTTTATTAGCGTTATCTATGCCTAACATTTTAATTTAAACTATAAATATATTTTCCTGGTATGTATTTACAAAACTTTACTGCGGCGTAATGTACAAATTATCATAAGAACATGTGGTTCAAGAACAGTTAATTAACTACTCCTTACGTTTGATACTCCTTAAGAACGTAAAATAATACATTTACGTGTCAATTATACCTTCAGAAACCTTGTTCAGAATAAATACCACTGCTGGTAGCAAAAATAATCGCGTTTAAAATAACCTCAATTATAATTATAACTTAGTGCTCATTTACACCCTGTAGAAAGTTGCACACTTGCGACTATGCAAAAATTAATAGAGGTAAAATAAAATTAATTAAAGGTGATGACAAACAATACCGCCAGCGGGTAACGTGAGACCGGCATCAGTCGATTACATTGTTCAAGAACAGTTAATTAACTACTCCTTACGTTTGATACTCCTTAAGTACGTAAAATAATACATTTACGTGTCAATTATACCTTCAGAAACCTTGTTCAGAATAAATACCACTGCTGGTAGCAAAAATAATCGCGTTTAAAATAACCTCAATTATAATTATAACTTAGTGCTCATTTACACCCTGTAGAAAGTTGCACACTTGCGACTATGCAAAAATTAATAGAGGTAAAATAAAATAAATTAAAGGTGATGACAAACAATACCGCCAGCGGGTAACGTGAGACCGGCATCAGTCGATTGCATTGTTATACGTAAGCAAATGACACTAGGGTTTCCAGATACAAATTACTAAAATCGGCATTTGTAACTGTGGCGATGAGCTAGCCCTATCATACCTACGTTCAACATCACATAAAATGTGTCGTGTAAAAGCTATAATCATCGATTATATGTTACATACGTACTTACCATGGATATTAAAAGATTCAATGACTCGCTTTACCACGCGAAGTATATTTGTTACTAACTGCGTGCTAGTTGGTGCAGTTAACGTCACAATTTCACTTATACACATGAAAGTAGGATGCAAACTCTTTGCTTCAGCATTAAAGTTTTGTCTTTGTATAGTCTCATTTCGACAATATTTGCAACAGTTAAGGAACATTTAGAAGATGGTAACCCTAAATTTTACTTTAAATATAGTAGAATGATTTTATTTGCGTGAAGTGAAGTTAGTGGACACATCGTGGGTTTGTTAATCCTTTAAATTATGATCACCTTGATTACAAAACTCCCTGAAGAACCAGGCTTTCAAGAAAGCCGATCTGGTTGGGATAATTGTACAAAACGAACATATTTCTTGGATTAAAACGCATTGATGGTCTCTGTGTTGCTGAAAACTAATGATGTAGTTGTTTAGATACCAGGGTAGTTCATAAAAGGAGAACTATTTGGTATAAGCCGGAAGACGGACTAAACAAACATCTTAAGTTTCAGCTTCTTTTCAGTTGTTATTCAGTATATATTTTCCATTGTCAAAGTGAAGTGTAGGGTTATTTGTGTGGCTGTGCAGAAAAATGGTAAGTTAAAAATGGGAAATGGTGACGAAAGCTAAAATTACTTGTCTGGATGCAAGTGTAGTACGTAAAATGAGTACTACATTGTATTAGCCGGAAGACGGACCAAATGAGTGATTATAGGTTTCCCGAAATGATATTGAAAACTAAAATTACTTGTCTGGATGCAAGTGTAGTACGTTAAATGAGTATTACATTGTATTAGCCGGTAGACGGACCAAATGAGTGTATTAGTTTTTTATATCCCATGTACCTTATTTATTTATTTTTCGTTTTTGTAAATAAGTCTGGCAGTTCTCGATCAAAATCTGTCATCGAACGATTGCTGTGGCAAATGAAATTACATTTGCAAACTAGCGATCTCGTAGCGTAGGCCGAACTTAAGCTTTCCGTCGTAAAATGAATTTGAACTGTCAATAGGTTTTTCGATCCATCTATCGACCCTGTAGGCTTTCCGTCGTCAAGTGAATTACAACTGTCATTATCTACCTACTACCGAAATATCAGCATATTTACCGTAAATTTGAAAAATCTGGCAACACTATTTCCGAAAGAGAAGGAACGAAATGGGATGCTTGTCATTTTAAACGAATGAAATACACTTGAGAGCAATAAAATCGACGAACCCGTCTATCTATAGGAGTTTAGACCGTGAACGCGTGGCCTATGGGGCGGTGGATCTTTTATTTTATTTATTTATTAAGGTTTACCAGCAGATCTTACACAATACACACAAATAGAAAAAACCGGCCAAGTGCGAGTAGGACTCGCGCACCAAGGGTTCCGATCACACTTGGAGAGCGTAACACGTGTAATTAGGTTTCCACATAAAAAACTAAAGTGTGATGTCATCCATGTAAACGAAATTGAATATTTTTTAGAAAGACAGAAATTTGCAGTTTTCAGATTTTTCCCTTTATTTGTGCTATAAGAACTTGCTTCGTGCCAAATTTCATGATTCTAGGTCAACGTAAAGTACCCTCTAGGTTTTGATTCCCTTGCGAATATCAGCAATTTCAGCAAAATTGAGACATATGCGGTATCTTTTGATTGCGTTGACCTTTAAGTTTGATTTTTTCACAACTTTAAGAGTTCACAGACTTAAGTAATCGATATTAATTTCAACTTAATACCTCCATGCGTTTCTGAGAAAAAGTCTTAACAGACGGTGAGACAGACAGACAGACAGACAGACATTTACAGTTTTCGGATTTCTTCCTTATCTTGTGCTATAAGACCTTCCTACATTCCAAATTTCATGACCCTAGGCCAACCGGAAGTACCCTATAGGTTTTGATTCCCTTGCGAGTTCCACGCGAGTTCATACAAATCCAGCAAAATTATGACATAATATCGCGGTATGTTTTGATTGCGTGGACCTAGAAGTTTAATTTTTTCACAGCTCCAAGGGACCATAGACCTGAGTAATCGATATTAATTTCAACATTATACCTCCACGCGTTCCTGAGAAAAGGGGTCGTGACAGACGGACGGACAGACGGACGGACAGACAGACAGACAGACAGACAGACAGACAGACGGACAACAAAGTGATCCTATAAGGGTTCCTTTTTTCCTTTTAAGGATCGGAACCCTAAAAACAGTAGATGTTGTACGTATGGTCTGGGGAGGAATTTCTCTTGAAGCAAAGACGGAGATTGTTGTCATCGTCGGCCCGGACAACAATAACACAAGGGGTCTTACTGCTCAGCGCTACATTCACAATTCAATTCACAATTCTTTATTGCACACAATAATTTAAACAGTTAAGTACATTAAAAGAAAACACATGTACAAAGGCGAGCTTATCTCTAAAAAGAGATCTCTTCCAGCAAACCAGGCGTGAAAGGAAAAAATATATAATGAAAGGGTAGGCAAAATATAAACGAACAAATACTAAATACAGAAGAACTACTACTACTTATACATACTGATATACTACATACACTTTACATATAATAAAAATACGCCTGTAGCACCGTACACGTGTTAGAAGTAAAACTTCTGTAGCTAGATCATTAAGTGGTACCTATACTATACACCTATACCTACCTATACTAAAAGAGATTTAAATTTCCAATTTTGAGATCCAATCTCTGCTTCAAGTTACTTTTAAGTTTCAGACGTCCGATTATTTGAAATTATTTTATACTTGTACTTACTTTTAATACGTCATGTCATTTATTTCCCACCATTCCTTATCTACAATTTGTCGCGCTCGTGGTGATATACTTAACTCATTCAATAGTGTCACTACTATTTGCATCTCGCTCAGATTATATACCATCTGACGTCACGTCTTTAAGCCGTCTCGCTCAAATGTATGCATTGCTTTGCTTGTTTTAGAAATCCATATCGACCCGTGTGACATTGATGAAACTCTTTTCTTACAAACTGTATGGATCGCATCGCACAGCTGTCAAACATAAGTTCCGGTTCCAACAAAGAGGTTGAACGAAGTAGTTTGAGTCATGCTAGTTGGTTTTGTTTGTGGTTTGTCCCAGCCAGCGGCGGCGGCGGCGGCGGCGGCGCCATCTTGGCCATACCGGAAATCAAGAACTCGTGGAAGAATGCTTAAAATAATTTTTATTTGTTAACGTTTCATCAGGTTTTTCTCTCACTAATTAACATTCTTTATTGTACGAATGTATTATTATCTTATCTGATTAGTTAAAAACCGTATTGAAAATAGTTGCGGTTTTAAAAGTCTTCAGCCGACCCTGACGTCACCGATTCCAATTTCCGTTACATTTCTTAACCACTCGTGATAGCACCCGGCTAGTAGCGATTGAAAAGCAAATATATGAATAACCCACAGTTGAGAGGTTAAATAAATTTTACCCCCGTGCCCTAAGAAGTTTTACTTCAATAAATATATACATACAATAACTTTTACGAAAGAGAGAGGTAGTGCTCTTTAATACGTTTCTTGAAAGAGAAAAAGGGTAGGACTGTCTCTAATAGTGCAAGGAAGTTCGTTCCAAAGCCGGACCGCTCGCAACCTGAAAGAGTGCTCATACGCAGCGGTGTTATGCCGAGGAGTGGCCAAAAGTGAGACAGTGTGAGATCTACGAAGCCGATCTCCCGAAAAGAGATACTCAAAACGGTCTCGAAGGTAGTTAGGATAGCGCAGATTTTTCAATATATTGAAAAGATAATGAAGAAGTTCTGGAAGACCATGTGATTCCGTTTACATTGAAGAAGTTCTGGAAGACCATGTGATGCCGTTTGGGGGTTTTATTGGGGATAATTTCCTCTTTATGCAGGACAACGCCCGAGACCACACACTGCAGCGGCCAGCGCGGAGTCCTGACATGAACCCGATAGATAGAACACATGTGGGCAGAGCTGAAACTGAGAATTAGAGCCAGAAATGCCCCTCTCATAAATCTCCACGACCTGCAAATCGCCGTGCAAGAAGAATGGAAGGCGATACCTCAAACTTTCGTCGTTAGATTGATCAGATCAATGAAAAACCGGATCAGAGACGTTATCAGAGCAAGAGGAGGCAATAATTCCTATCAAAAAAGTGATTTACTGTTTTTATTTTAATAAATGCCAATTTGTTTATCGATTACCATGTCTTTTAATTTATCAATTAACTACCCTAATTGTACGACCCCTCCTATAACTGCGTACATACACACCTTATACGCTTATGTAATACCAAATAGGTAAGAGAACAAGCTTTTCAGCGAAACCAAACAATCAAACGAAAAATGACTATCGAGTAGGTTAGGTACCTATCTAAAAGCGCTCTAAGCTCATATAGACAGGGGTCGTCGATTTTATTGCTCTCAAGTGTAGAATAGTATTGATTGATTATTTTTCTGAAAGAAACTCTGCCTCTTTGCCATGGAGTGGAGTTATTGTCTACTTTTTGCTTTGCGCTGGCTGGTGGGACTGGGACTCTGGGTGGTATGGGAGCGATGGGAGTTCATGGGAGTGGTGTAAACAAACCAAACTTACTTAGACTGCGGGCGGAGTACTATTATCTCTTCTGTGCTTAGGGTTGTGAAAAAATAATCGATTATAGAAAAATCGATTATTTCAAAATAAGAATCGATTTCTTACAACGATTATTTTTTTAGGAAAAAATCGATTTTTCAAAATCGATTAATTTTTTTGGTCAATTTTTTTCCGATTTTTTTTCCAAATGTCAACCTTCATCTTCCTTGAATGGCCAGGCCAATGCTGACTGATGGGCTGGTGGGCTAATACCAACTCATATAGCGGGACCTAAACCGGGCAGTTCCGCATTTCCAATACTAAATGTGTATGAATTTGTATGAAAAAAGCAGAACTGCCCGGTTTAGGTCCGGCTATAAGAGTTGGTATTAGCAAAGCTGGGCTCATCAACCAATGTGTGAACAACGTCAAGAATTTGTGCCTAGGCATTTGAAAAGTGGCGTGGCGCGTGGCCACCAGTATCAATTATAATAATGTACTCTGTGGCCGATTAAGAATAAACTGAAATACATGAATAGCGTCGCAGGAAACAAAACTATTTGACATTTTAAAAATCGATTATTACAAAAAAAAAACGATTATTTTTGACCAAATAAACGATTTTTTTAAATCGATTTTTTGTAGAGTAAAAAAAAACGATTATTTATTAGTCGAATTTTTTCCCTCATTCACATCCCTATCTGTGCTGCAGGTCTAGAAAGAGAAACGATTCGCTCTCCTTCTTCTTCTTTTTATTATTGGCGTCCTAACCTCTTTTTAGGTTAATTTTGCCAGTGTCAAGTGGTCAGGTTCTCATTTGAGAACCTGTAAATTATGATGTCTTGAGATGATTTGATGATGATGATGATGATTCGCTCTCAATCGTCCCGTCTTTCGTCTGTCAAACGAACGAATTCGACTGTCAAACCCAGTACATTTGACAGACAATCGTTTCTCTTTCTAGACCCGCTGATTCCTCTTAGGATTCCTCCAAGGGTGAGCTATTCTTGAGGTGTCAATAAGTTTATATTACTCTTTGCACTAAACAAGAGGTACTAAAGGCTCCTCAGAAGGCGCACTACACTGACAACCTTCAAAGCCAGCCAGGCAGGCAGGCGCGGCGGGCAGGCAGGCAGGCAGTTCCTTTTTTTTCCTTTTAAGGATCGGAACCCTAAAAAGAAAAGAAAGAGATGACACAATACGAATCATTATTGTCTAAGCGAGAAACATAACGATCACCTGTCCCTTACCCGCGTATGCGTTTTTATCGAGCCACAGTATTGTCAAATGCTTGTTTTGACAGATGTGTGGCAGAAAATTCTCTGATTTTGAACCTTATGCTTATTGAGAACCAACTCTATCTCCATCTCAAAGGTGTACGCATGCACTCCGTCTTAGTTATTGTTCTGAGACTCCGTCTAGTGTTGCCGAACTATCGATAGTTTTACTATCGATAGTAAAACGCCAAAATCATCTATACAATCGATAGGCCTATCGATAGTATCGATACTATCGATACTATCGATAGTATCGATACTATCGATAGACTATCGATACTATCGTTGTGACGTCAACAATCGATAGTCTATCGATAGGCTATCGATAGGGCACTATCGAGCGGCAACACTAACTCCGTCTATCTAATCTATTCCTTTCTCTGTCTACGCTCCAAGGACAGTGGCGAGCGTAGCGTGGCGAGTCAACTTGGCTTTCAAATAATATCGCCACTGTCCACTGTCTTTGACCAATGTAAACAGGCCATTATACCAGCCCCCTTCGCTAACTCAGTCATCTCAGTGCTCATCTCAGTGATGTGATGATTGATCGATCACTCAATGATGATCCGTAAAAATTAAGAAGTTATTGGTGTCGTTCAATTATCGTGTAACCAAAGGATATCAAAATAAGTCGGATAATATTAGACGAAACAAAAACGTAATTTATGAGCATAGACATGGATAGAAGACGTAGACAGAGAAAGGAATAGACGGAGTGCATGCGTACACCTTTGAGATGGAGATAGAGTTGGTTCTCAATAAGCATAAGGTTCAAAATCAGAGATTTTCTGCCACTCATCTGTCAAAACAAGAGCAAACAAGCATTTGACAATTCTGTGGCCAACAACAAAAACGCATACGCGGGTAAGGGACAGGTGATCGTTATTGTTTCTCGCTTACACAAAAATGATTCGTATTATGTCATCTCTTTCTTTTCTTTTTTTTTTGACGATGTGCCGTCTCTATACTATACTCCCTTTACGATTTTGCATAAAGTCTGTGATGTCGTGGATTGTTTCATAAAGAATTATTGCAGGAGATTCTCGATCAAAAACAAAAACAATTTAAAAAAAAAACGACGATCGGCTTATAGTGCGACATAAAAGAGTAGAAATTAAATGATGGCAACATTCACAGACTACTGCGTGTTTTCTTTATTGCCATATTTGGATTGTCTATCAAAATACGCAATAGTGCTCTGATATGTCACTTATGTTGCCATTATTTATTTTCTACTCTTTTATGTCGCACTATACAAGAAACGCTGTTCAGGTTGCTTCTGTAAGCTTTTTTCAGAAGGCAAGACATCAATATTTAAACATAAACATTTACATACAGGCACATACATTGCTTCTGGCCTCACACTAGGATACCCTGTGTCGTGAGAACCAGAAACAGCGACATCAGAAACATCTAAGACCTGGGGTTCTTTTTTGTCCCCAACAGGGATTCGAACCCGGGAGTTGCGGGAACAAAGGCTTCAAAAGTGAAGACTAAGTGCCCAAAATGTAAAAAAGCTTTTTTCGCCCATGTTTTCCACAGATTTATTTCACATTTCATAATAAACTGTCTATAATAAAATTACATAATAAACCTGATTTATTTTTTTCTTCATAAAAAAAATAGGAAATAAAATACGGCGGGTTTTTAAACTAATTTGTGCTTCAATTCCTACTTTACACGTGCATGTAAAAATATTTAAAGTAACTCACACGTCTACTAAAATAAACATAGATTCGACCCTACTATGTATATGACTCCAAAAACGATTATACTCGAATTCGCTTAAATGCAGGAAAATCGTGATTAGCAGTGAAATCAGCGTGGGACAAGACGAAGTGTTTTTTTTTTTCGCTAATCCAATTTAAATTACAATTATTCTGCGCTAATCAGCTAAGTAGGTAAGTGTCTAAAAACATTATGCTGAAGTTTCCTACGCGCGACCGTTACTTTAAATTAAACACAAATGAGGCAGAAAGGGCACTCCAGGGCACTCATTTAGCGCAATGTAATAGCCTCTTTCGCTGACGCAGCGAGCAAGTGACAGATATCGCACAAAAAAAAAACTTGTCTATGATTCATTTAAGTTTCCCTAGCTCACCGCGAGAGTGCGCTCCTCTTCCTAGTCGTTGAAAAAAAAAGTTAGCCGGACGGAATGTGTCGAAAAATGATGAATTCGGTTTTGCGATTATATAGAACTATCTAAATTGTAGACATTTTACCGAAAGATGAACATATAAAATTCAGGTGGTGCGTGAACCTTTTAGACTAGGTGAAGAGTGCTTTCGGTGTGTAAAGTCTTCGGACTTGTGTCATCTGACTGCTGTTCCTTCAAGATGGCTCCTCCGCCGGAGTACGATAAGGAGCCGAAGGCCCCGGATAAAAGTGTCTCAATCACAAATAGTGAGGACTTCAAGATACACAGCATAACAAACGACCAACAAACCAATTCGGACAATAAAACCGCTAACACGAGCGCCAATGTTGAACCCGAGGTAAGCTGACCTCTGCTGCCATTTTTCGTCAATTTCCTGATTTTGCTTTGCTGATTTTTACTTATTTTCCGCAACTGTTGATGTTACTTGTGTTGCTCACGCTAACAGCAATTACGTAATGATTCAGTTAAATTCGAATTTGAAGCGCGAACATTGCAATAGAAGCACCAAATGAAGATGTAAAACTAGCAAATATTTACTATACTTTTAGCTGGTGGTGAAAGATAATAAATTATCTTTGTAATAGCCGCACCACACTTGGCGGTATGTATTTGCGTATTCGCCATAACCTCTCATTTGTGGAGGGTATATTTGCCAAATATGTTGCCATATTTGCCTATTCGACTTTGCAGACCTGGTCTTTGACTGACCCGCTAAGATACAAGCTCGGGGTTTGTCAGAGAGATATGGAAAACAGCATTCTTGGTATTCGGCTTTTAGACCGGATCCGGAATACAGAGCTGTGCTCCTGGACAAAAATAATAGATGTAGCTTAGAAGGCTATTCTATTAAAGTGGGACTAGGCAGGCCACGTTGCTCGAATGCTGCCAGAGGTTTCTAATCAAATAGGGTTTGTTGAAGTTGGTGTTTTTTAACCCTTTCAGTCAAGAGATTGCCAAGAAGGAAAAAAAAAATACCATAAAAACTAGGGGAAATTACGTTCTCATCCCCTTGCAATAGACATTAATTGACTTCTTGGTAGTCACTGTCAAAGTCAAACACTATTTTGTGCTTCTGCGAGCAGTAGGGTAGTTTTACTTTTTTGTTTCAATTATTCAATGATCTGTTACATTTTTCTTCCGTGGATTACAAAAAAGCAAAAAACTGTAAATCAAAAGTGGGGTGATCCTTT